>VZTZ01051319.1:424219-445528 GCA_013400955.1 Drymodes brunneopygia | reverse complement strand
ATAAGACAAGAGAAACAGGATCCAGTGATCCCTACTGACAGATGAATGCCACTGAAGCCACAAGTAGCTCTGTCAGTGTATTCACTGGGACTTTTCACTCATAGTGCCCAAGCACATCTTGGCATAACATCCCAAGAAAGGCAGATATTCTTGCAAAATACCCTGCCATCATGTTCATCTACAGAGCTGTATGAGAAAATGCAAGGGAATGGACACTTGTGGAGGCAGAAGTTTGTTCTTCATTTGCGGGCAACCTCAGCTGTTATAAAACATAATTCCAGATTTTCTGTGTATTAAATGAAAAAGTCCACTATTTGTCACTATTAACTCATGCTTTATATCAAATGCTATAATTTAGTATTATGAGCTTGGAATCAAGATTAAAAAATAATGTAAAACTTCTGGGGTGGGCTAGGGTATATTTTTTTAAATTTTTACTCCATACAGGAAACATTAATTGGGATGCTCTGTATTTTAATCATTACTGTATAAAACCTATCAATAAAGCTCTTCTGATTTGGGATGCTCTGTGTTTTAATCATTACTGTATAAAACCTATAAATAAAGCTCATCTGGTCCATTCCTGTTGCCAAAGCACAATTGTTTCCTGAAGTACATAACCCACATACTCTACTTCAGTATCACAGAATTTTATCCCCATAATACTTCTATTTAAAATAGTGATAACATCTTTAGTTCAGGTTTCTAAACAGTGTTAATTAATCTAATTTTTGCTTTATCATTTATGCTCTTAATTACTCCTAATTTATATCCCTTTGGATAACAGAAGTTGAATAATCTGATTCCCCACAAATAGNTTCTAGTTTTTTTTTTTTTTTTTTTTTTTTTTTTGGAATCCAGCTGGACAGAGGGCTGGATGGCTCCATGTACAAGTAAAAGTAACACAGCTATTTCCATCTGTATTACCAGCAGAGATCAGAACCACCTTAGCTGTTATGAATGATTATTAGCACAAGTATCCCTATGGCTTTTTGGCATCTACAGAGATTTAATTAAAAGTCTCAAAGTGGAGTGAAGTAACCATTTCCTACTGTCAGTTTAGACCTCATATAGGCAAGAAAATGAACCATACGCTGTACCTACATTACTATTTGCAGTTGGGTTCAGGGCATTGGGTGACTCTTCTCAGTGCACCCATTCACCATGCACAGATCACACTGACAGAGCTTATGTGATGCAAACAAAGTGAGATTCTTCCAGAAGAAATTGAACCAAAAGGTCAGATTCTGACCTATACCAGATTCACTCCATATCTGATATGGATATAAACCGTGAATCGAAACATCTCCAAACCCTTGGCATAGCGAGGGTATACAAGACTAATTTTAGTCAGACCTGCATGCCCTAAACTTCACATTACATAAATGTAAGATATTCAGTAGCAGATCTTTCAAGCCACTAAAATGGCCCTGCTACATCATATTTCACAACCTAGTAATGAGAGGTAACGGTTCATTGGGATTTTACAGTACATGAAGTGCAGGGAGGGAGCGTTAACAAGATATCTTCATTTTCATCTATCTGTGCATGGCCCTTTGAAGAGAATTGTATAAACAACTACCTAAACAGAGTCCCAATACACATACTCCTTTGTAAAGCAAAGTTAGAACCAATGTATAATATACAAAGATTGGGAACATGAGGGATATTACTATTTTAATAGCATTTGTTGTGCCTAGGTGCTTGATTCAGAGCTCTGAGTGTGGATACTGCCTATCAGGAGTCTCCTGAATGACCTAAAAAGTCTTTGTAGGCACTTGCCAGTAATATTACTACTAGCATTAAGTATTAATGCCNATTCCAGATTTTCTGTGTATTAAATGAAAAAGTCCACTATTTGTCACTATTAACTCATGCTTTATATCAAATGCTATAATTTAGTATTATGAGCTTGGAATCAAGATTAAAAAATAATGTAAAACTTCTGGGGTGGGCTAGGGTATATTTTTTTAAATTTTTACTCCATACAGGAAACATTAATTGGGATGCTCTGTATTTTAATCATTACTGTATAAAACCTATCAATAAAGCTCTTCTGATTTGGGATGCTCTGTGTTTTAATCATTACTGTATAAAACCTATAAATAAAGCTCATCTGGTCCATTCCTGTTGCCAAAGCACAATTGTTTCCTGAAGTACATAACCCACATACTCTACTTCAGTATCACAGAATTTTATCCCCATAATACTTCTATTTAAAATAGTGATAACATCTTTAGTTCAGGTTTCTAAACAGTGTTAATTAATCTAATTTTTGCTTTATCATTTATGCTCTTAATTACTCCTAATTTATATCCCTTTGGATAACAGAAGTTGAATAATCTGATTCCCCACAAATAGGATGACAATACTGGTGTGTGCCTTTTATCTGTAGACTTGAAATCTATACAATATTACTACAATAATGGCTAAAAGTTTTTTTTGCATTTCAAACAGCACAAATAAATTTTTAGTGCACAGAATCCCTTTATTTACAGGAAAAGATCAAATGCACTTATGTCAACAAAAGATTCTGTAAAACCTACTGCAAAACAAAATTCTAATTATTTAACTGACAAAAGAACAACTAATAAAATTCTTTAAGATTTTGGAGAGATAAAACAGTTTTCAGAAAAGCCATGTATAGCAGACCAATAATCTTTTCAGTAGCCTAAAAGTCACTTTTAACCCCACAGGTAAAGGTCCTCATTACGTTTTTAATGACCACATATGACATAATGTCATCATATTAGAACCATAAATTTACAAACACTTACTAAAAAACCAAAAACACACTGGCAGCTTCTGTGGAGTTCAAAAAACATTGAATGCATTCAAGCTTCCCTGATAAACTTGTTCATACATACCTTTTACCTGGCTGTATCTTCATTTGCCTACTTGGTCATATATTTTGATGCATTCTTCCAGACGACTAGAATCTGCCTTTTACGTTTATACTTCAAAAGATGAAAATAGTATTTTCTGACCTTGTCATCAACCTCAACAAAATCCCCACAAGTTTTGCAAGATGCCTGGACAAACAGAACTGTTTCTGAGAGATCAGTCCTGGAGACAAGAGACAAGATTCTGCTCAAGTGAAAATCTGAAGTAGCATGGTGTTTTGACAAAAAAAAACTTCTTCCAAGGTACTTCAAATTTCAGCTCCTGAACAAGCCAAAAAGAACATCCTGCATGACTATCCTGATGGAGATGGGGATAAAAAAAGCCACTTCCAAGGCAGCCAGGTCTCAGCTTTTCAGAGATACTACTCAGGTCCCAGAAGCACATTCAGAAATTGGTTGGCAGGTAATGAAGTGCATAGAATTGACTTATAGCATGTTCCCCACAGGACATGAACCTGAGCAGAAGGTTACAGCTATTCCTTGCATCAGCTAGTATTTTGCATGGTAGCTTTGTAAGCATCCTGCAGCATGGGTGCTATGGAATAGCAGCATATTATTAAAGCAAAAATCCCTAATTGAATAAGCAAAGCACCTCACACATCTTGCCAAAACGTCCATTATCAGAGTCCACCTACACTGTTCTGTACCCCCCACAGAACAGCTCACATCTACACAAGGCCTGTGAAACTGTGGCTTCTAGCCAGCTTCTTTCTGCAAAAGCAATGCTAGGAGGAGCACAGTCCTCCACCATAGAAATACAGCACTTAAAGAGTTTGACAGCCTTCTCTGAAGTAGGTCTAATGAAATAAATGAAGAGGTGAAAAAAGTCAGACTTTTGCAGCAAAAGGTTTTATATTTGTATATGTATGTACACATTCCCCAGCATCATAGGCCAGCTTAGTGTGAGATAGAAACAAGACACTGAGGGACTGACATTAGCCAACTGCATCTCTGTTCCTAGGCTGTCTAGCCCAAGTGGAAATTTGAGTAGCTGAGGTTATAAAATTCCTACAGTAGATCTGAAATAATTGGGTTTTAGCCAAAGAGGGGATGACAATGCCTAAATACTCTATATTTCAGCAATTGACTGGTTCATAAATCTGTGTTATTTTTTACTTAATGAATCAACTCAAGAGTAACTAGAAGCAAAATTGTAAAAATATTATCTTTTCTTAATCTTTATTTTTCTATTGCAATTTTAAATTCAGAGTAATATTGCGTCTACAATTTTGACTGCATTTTAGAATTATAAAAATTTAAAAGTAGTGAAGGCGAAATGACTTTTAAAACTCAGTCTCAAACAACAGTGTTCAATCTTCAAGTTTTCAGGTAAACTTCAGATAATTTAAGTAGAACTTCAGCTTTTTTATTTCTTTGATGGGAACTACGTGCAAATTTTGAAATTAAACAATGTCGTGACTACAGGGACAGTGGAATTTTGAGGCTGCTAAGCAATGGCAAAGAATAGCTCTTTCTTGATAACAGCAAACTCAGTCACCTGGTACACTATTTAGAAGTCATGAATTTTCACCTCCCTGGCATTCTCCCTGTCATGGCAAGGCAATTCCTCACTGGCCATGGAAGTGGACTGTTAAATTATTATCGAATCTCTGCAGAGCTTATTTATGAATCTGGGTCATATCTCAGTCACACTGATGCAAAGCACACTATCTTTCTTCATTTTCGTAATGCTACTGTAGATTTACACAGAGATAAGACAGAGCTGGGTTAGGCTGAGCATTTTCTGCAGAGGAATACCTGCCTGGGTCTCAGCACTGCCCTTATTGTGCATAGCAACAGTGCTCAGCACTGAGACAGCAGGGAGCCCAATATCTCAGCTCTTCACCAGTGCATTCCAGCTGGAAGTCCAGACCAATGAATGATGTATTAGACACATAAAATGGACCTCAGTACATCACAAAATGGAGAGGGGCTTTTGATGGTTTTTTTTTTTGGTAAATTCTATTATTTAGATGTTTTATATGCGATTGCTTTGCTCAATGGCTTAATACTGCTGCTCTGCTACTGTCTGAAAATATGTCAAGCTGTCAGGAAGGCAGCTTCCTAATAGCCCTTAGAGCATCAATTTCAAAGCATATTATAAACTCTACTAATCCCTTCAAAATCCCTCTAAGGGACATAAGTCAATATCATTATTATTATTATTATTATTACCACTTTTTCTTTTTTACAGTTGTTGAAATTGCAGTAGAAAAACATGATCAGACTTCATCAGAATTACAATGCAGAGGGTGGGTCCTCATGTGGCATAAAACTTGTTAATGCTGCTGAAATCAAAGCAGTAATAAAACCATTATATTTTGTGAGAGCCTACACTTACAAAATGAGAGCTCCTTAATTGTCATAGTGGGTAATTTTATAACGAGCTGGGGAGCTTACAGAGAGTAAATGAATTGAAAAGATTTAGATCTTACCTACCTAACACCTATTAAATAACATTTCAAAATAAATAGCATTTAAATACTTTTCAAAAGAGATTGCTGTGATTGCCCTGGAGATGTAACACAGAGCTGGCTACAGCTGTGACACGCTGGGGACCTATACTGTGCTGCACACTCTTCCTCACAATGGAAAGGTGCATGAATGAGGCTCTAAACACACCAAAGGGGTTCAGGAAAACAGCTTCATGACTGTGAATATAAAGGAAATTAATCATCAAGGAAAGTCAATAGAAATCACCTATTGGGTCCTATTTTCTGGTCACTGGCAAGCTACATGTAAATCCTGTTTATCTCCCCCCCACAGACATTTGTGCCCGTCTAGTTGACAAATATGGGTACTGGATCTCTCCTTGCAGTAAGAAGCAGCACTGCAAGGGCCAGGGCAAAACCAAGGCTATCAGTTTTGCACTTTCCTTCCCTTGCTACAAGGAAAAATGTGGGTGAAGTAGAAGCAACCAGAGTGAGAATCAATGGGCAAGGAGCAGGAAAACAGTGGTAGCCACAGTGGGTTGATTGCTCCATTTTTCTAGGCTTCTACATGGGAATACAGGGCCAGTGAATTGGGAGTCACTCCTGTCTCTAAATTCCAACAATGGAACTTGACTTCTCCCTATATACCCACATAAGAAGGAATTCAGATTTTTCCCAAAATCCAAGCCACAATTTGGGAGCATCAGTTTATTTCAGGGAGATGTTCAGTCTTTGTGAGTGCTCACAATACTCCTGCTTGAATATGTAGTAATATTTTAATGTATTAATATCTGTAAATAACAAATGACATAAGAGAGACCCTACATTAATAAATTTCTAAGCCTGTCACTGTGTATAACTCAGCTGCTTTACCTTATGCAACACTAAGTGGCAGAGTTTAAAAGCTGCCAGAGTTAGTGGTGATGATATAAGGATGTATAAGGAGATAAATTACCCCCTGCTCTTTGCTGGCCTGCTGTACCAACTGGCCACTTTCAGATGAGGAGTGAGACTTGAACCAGGAAAATGTAGCCCTTGCAGATTTGCAAAGACAGCCCACGGAACCTGGGCACACAAATGTCCCAGGACTGAAGCCAAGCCATGCTCCTTTTGAGGAAGCCACTGCCAGTCTTCCCATAAGAACAATTTTTTGAGTGCTAATCTCCAAAGCAAGGTTTAAAATCATATGGTTTAGAAGCCAAAGCCTCTCTAACTCAACGCTGACTCCTTGTTCTGTCCTGTGCCTTGGCTGAGAATTTCACAAAAAATAGCAAAGCTTTATTTACTCAAGTATTGCTTTCAAAACAAGAAAATCTCAACTGTCTTGGAACAGACTTCATTAGTGAATTGGCAGAGGCAGCATAACCATGGGAATAAATTTATAGGTAGGATGAAGCTGTCTCTTTGAATCATAAATTGACTGCAAACAGAAAATAGCAGTTCTCACACACTACAGTGTCCAATGATTCTCTAAAGAACATCCATCCCCAAACACAGCCTTCCAAGCGTCAAATACATTATTAACTAGAAGTAAAAACTAAAATAATTCCTCCCTAGATTCTCCTTGGGGAAGTGAAGCTTTATACTGTCCTTACTACAAAGTGCTTTACAGGCACAGTGCAATCCTGTACTAACGCACTACCTATCAGAATTTATATTTAAGCACCTTCCCTACTGTAGAATTTTGGAGCAATAACAACACTTTCAACTTCTATGGCAACTTTATCCAAGGTTCTCTGAGTCATTTAAAAGCAATAATTAATTAAAACGCCATGAATTAAAGACATGGTGACACCATTTTCCACAAGGTAAATCAGACAGGCTCCAGAGGTGTTCATACAGGGTTGTGCACAGGGCAGCAGACCTGGAGAGTGAATCCCTGGGGCATCCCTGCATCAGTGCCCTGCATCGGATACTTCACTCCCCCACCCTACATGTGCTCTTAATGCTCAACAAATTCTCATTACATCAAAGACACCATGAAGTGGTTTTAGTCCTTATTGACAGCAAATGCACATTATTATCTCCAGGTGCTTTTGTTTTGTTTTAATATGCTGGGGAGCTTTGCCTTTTACTGAGATGATCTTCCTTATTACTAAACAACCGAAAAAGTAGAGAGTTACCAGGGGCTGACTACATTAGTCTCAAATGTCTTTTCAGCGTATTAAAGTGTTTTCAATTACCTCCTAATATACCTCCAGGGAGCCTAGGAGAATGGAAGGATTAGTAGAGTAACGAGTTTAAATTATTTAAGGGTTTGGGAGTTTTTTTCCCCCCCCTCTCTTATTATGTGACTTTGTTGGATTTAATCCTAGACCAAAGATATTTAACAGGACAAACCAGGTTATAGCTAATGACTAATCTTGATCCCAAATCAATGGGTTGCAAAAAAATAATATTAAAAAGCAAATTGCCCTTCCATCTCCAAGATGATACAGTAAAAAGAGTAGGGAGATCTGCTTTATTTAGCACTGATTGAACCAATATTTCTCTTTTAGAAGTTTCTGAAACTGATAAGATTCATAAATAGTAGATGAATTGATTAGGCAGGAACATCCATGAGGAAAAGAGGGCAAGTGATCCATTATTGCTTTATTGCAGCATGACGTAATAAAATTCCAAAACTCAGCCTGTTGAATCAAATACTAGAGAGGAGTGAACTGAGGTAGCTAATATTTGTGTAGCTCTCTGTGGTAGCCACTGTTATGGGTATTACCACCCAAATATCTGAAGCTATTAGATGTATTTTAGCCTCAATGTCATGGTGCAGTAGAGAAATTTCTGCTTTATTACATTCAGGAATTGGAGATACAAAAATCACACTCTAAAGTTCAGACTGGAAGTTCAAGAAGACCAGGAATTCAACCAATATCTCTCCCGAGCCCTACTTATATTCTTGATGGGCCAGCAATTCACACAAAGCAATAATGCCAAAAAATCAAAAATGAAAGCACCAAAATGAAAACCAGACCATGGTTCTAGGGGGAAGAAAACACATGCTTTACAGAAGATATTATCATGGCACCGTCTTCCAGTTTCAGTCTTAACCTTTTCTAATCTGATATGTTACACTGGTGGTCCTGCCTGTGCTGTAGGCCACTTTCAAGCCTTTCCTTCTTCCTGCAGTTTTCTGTTCCACCTGGCTACTGTTGAAGGCAAATCTAATTTAGCTGCAAGTTAATTTTTCTGAACCTGAAAAATTAGGCTACATAACACTTCCATCATGGTGGCTGTCAATATCGTCACCATGATTAATGAAATTTCCTTTACACTGAAGCTGGAACTTGGCTTTTATCCTGTATGGTCCTGTGAATTAAACATGGGTTTGTTGATGACAGTTCCAATACCACAACTTTAGTTACTGATTTAAAATGAGGGTCTAGACATCTTGCTTAGCTCCTACATTTTGGAATGCTTACCTAATTAAGGTGGATTATAAAGTGTAGCATATTCTCAGCAGCAGAAAATATGATCACACCTCACTGTTTTTTAACTCTATATATAGTCAGCATCACAGCTGTATCAGAATTTACAGATGTCCTCAATCCTAATGTGTCACCTATGAAAAACTCTGGGGATCATGAGAAGTCAGTGAAAAACAAAAATGTGTGTGAAAGATATTTTAAATAAAAATCCCAATTGCCTTATATTATGAAAGAATATCAAATATGTGTTGAATAGAGCCATTGGAACTACAGTAAGTTTGAATATTTTTTCCAGTAGCATTTTTTCCCTCACAGAAGTAGTTAGTCAAAACATAAACTTTAGGAAAAAAAAGTTTCATTCTGTTTTCTCTTCCCTACACCTCCAGATCCAGTACTGAATTTCTTGAAAAATAGACTCATGGCAGCTTCTTGAAGAGATCCATGGATTAGCATCAAGCAGAGAAACAATCCTGAGTTTGGAATTCATTATGCTCAGGCAAACCTTTAATCACAAGGGAGTCTCTTTGACTGGTATTGACTCCATACAGATGTCTGTGAGTATGTATATGTGTGTGTAAATATATATATATGTACATATGCACATACACATCTGTAACTATGTTTATTTCCATGGGGTTTTTTCCTGATGTTTTAAAATTTTGTTTCCACTTTTCCTTCTCCCTCCTCCAAAAAACCCTACTAGAAATACCTTGGTTTATTCCTACTTAAAGAGGGGAAGAAATTCTGTGTATAGGCAAACATCTTTTTTTGTGTCTGTTCTTGTCATGAACACCTGACAGATTTTTGGTCTTCTTCATCCATTCTATTATCTATCCTTGCTAACAGATATGACTGCTGTCAATCCAGAGACAGCCTTTTTTCTCACTCATACTTTCATAAGGCTCAGTAATCATACATGACTATGTGTAGAGATTCAACTTGAAACTAAAATCGAAAATATGTCAGATACATGAGATGTTTAGAACAGTATAAATAAAATTACCACAGAAATGAAAACAGCAAAAATGCATCAAAGTCACAACTTCCATAAAAGCAATCCAAACACAAATAATCTTAAAATGGAGACATTTCCCAGTAGCTTACCACTGGAACCAGTTCCAAAATCAGAGCTGGACAAGAGTTATTAGTCTCATACTGTACCCAGAAAACACACTTTCCATTGCGTTCACTGCTACTGTGATCTCTCATGACAAACTCAACCTTACAGAAGATATCAATACCTTATGATGTGTGGGCTGTGAAGAGTGACCAGAGTGCTTTCAAGGGGACTTCTTTTATAATCCTGTTCATCCTCCTCTTCAGTACCATAAGTTAGCACACTCAGGGGAGTCTCTATGGGTTGCCCAGCCTGGGCAGGGCTGCAGATGGATACATCCCAGCTCTGCTAATTCTCATGCTAAAATCCTGTCTGCATTCACACACAACCCAGAAGTTAAATCATTGTCTGCCATAGCAGGATTCCACCTGCAAACTCCAATGCAGTGGCAGCAGATGTTTTGGCTGGATGCTAAATATTCCCCCACAGCCCCAGGACACTCTGCCTGCTAAGAGCTGCTACCCAGAGGCACAGGAACCCAGAGGTGTGGAAGAAATGTGCACATACAGCCCAAATGCCCTCCTCCTGCTTTTTGCAAAATGTGTTAATGTGAATAGAGTGAAAGTTTTAGCCTGAAGTAAATTAAATACATTATGTATAATGGAAAATTATGCAGATTTATACCAGATAATCAGTTGGTGTGCTTCCCACTAAAGACAGCTAATGTCCAAATAACATAGTTTGAACTTGAAGAAATAAGTTCAGATTGTTCCCACTGGGCACATCGCTTCAGACTGCTATAACACTACCTTGTGATTGTCTCCAAAAGTGCGGCTTCCTATTATGTTCATATTTCAACTTGTTCTTTTCTGCACTTTCAGGGATCCACTCACCTCCACCCTTCAACTCCTTTACTTTGGACAGAAATACTAAAACTGGGTTCTAAACTGTGCCATAGCAAGCAAAATGCAGTGCAGAGAGAGCTTGGAACTCCTTTCTGATGGGAGGAATTCTCTGGACATTACCACTTTGATAAACTGAGGTAAAAATGAGAGGTTTTGGCAATGAGGAGCAGGAATAAGAAAGCAGAAGGATGATGTTTGATAAGAGGGGAAAAAAGGAAAAGACAACCATGGGCCCAAACAGTGCCTTTCTCCAAAAAACAGTTGAAATTTGAACTCAGGCTGCCATAGGAAAATTTCCTGTTTTTTCCAACACACCAAAGGGAGCAGTGGCTCTCTAAAGAGTGATGCACGAATTCAGTGGAAACAACTGGTTTATTCAGCTTGGAGGAGACTGAGGGGAGTCCTCTTTGTGGTTTTTAACATTGTCATGAGGAGAAACAGAGGGGTGGTTATTGATCTCTTCCCTCTTGTGACTAGAGATAGGACTTGAGGAAATGACATGAAGCTGAGTGAGGGTAGGTTTAAGTTGGATATCAGGAAAATCTTTTTGACTCAGAGGCTAGCTGGGCACTGAAACAGGCTCCCCAGGGAAGTGGTCACAGCACCAAGCCTGTCTGAGTTCCAGAAGCATTTGAACAATGCTCTCAGGCACATGGTGGGACTCTTGGGGCTGTCCTATGCAGGGCCAGGAATTGGACTTGATGATCCTGATGGGTTCCTTCCAGCTCAGCATAGTCTATATTTGTATAAATTGCACTCTTGAAACTAAACCACTGGACTCTGACCTTGAAAATTTCTACTGCCAGAGAGAGAACTTCTGTGGAAAGTCAAATAATTTTCAGTATCTTTCCCTCCTTTTTCACCATTTTTTCTCTTTCTATGCAAGTCATAACCACTGCAGGAGCAAGAAGTTTCTTACCATGTTTACACTACACACAGTTCTGCCGAGACCTTGTTTAGGTTGGTGCTTTGTGTTAGTGTAATCCTGTTTCCAGGTATACAACACATGAATGCTCACATCATTCCCCAGGAGAGCAGAGCCAAAGAGCCAACATTAAAAACAACTGACGACTCTGTGAGCTTGCACAAGGCAGATCCCTCAGACAACAAGGTACAGCTTTCCCAACACTTAACAGAACCAAACCTGCAGACTTGTGAGAAATCTAGGCTCAACCTGGATGATCCAGGCCTCAAGTCTGGAAGAAACCCATAATCTGAACAGCCCAGAGAGAAATTACAAGGAGCCCTAGCTTATTTCATGAGAAGAAATTTAAACCCCTTCATGGCAGCAAGCTCTTGACACCCTGGCCCCTAAATCCAGAAGAAGCAGCCTGGCAGAAGCATCCAAGCTGGGGCCCCAGTGGCAGTCCCACCAGCTGAGTTCAGAGGAGAAACTATAGTGGATGCAGCAGCTGAAATAAGCCTGGGAGATCTGACAACTTTATTGCCCTAAATTATCAGACACAGCTGAGCAGCAAACAGTACAGACTGAAATGACACTGCAGCCTTTCTGCTTGTGAAGAGTTTCCTGATGAAGTGTCTTATTCAGTAATTGCAAAATATAAGAAATTGGGGCCTCTTTTTCCTACTTCCTTTAATAGTACTGATATGCTTGTGCCTGTTCAAAGGGCATATTGATTTTTGTTTCATGCAGAGAAACTGTAGCTTTTTAGGAATAGCACTTTTTTTTCTGTTGGTTTGAGTTTTTTTTGTTTTGTTTGGCTTAGAAGTTTTTTTATGTACTTTTTTTTTTTTAAATCCATCCTAGCACTGCAGGTGCCAGTACCAGTGCACTATCTGCTCTTTCCTTGACTTTAATGCTTACAAAGGGAGCCCATATAAAAAGGTCCAGACTTATCAGGCAGGATTTCTGCCACATATACCATGTAGTGGTCTGCCAGGTCTATCCTGCCATTTCAGAGAGAGTTTCTAGATTGTTCAGATGAACAGTCTGACCACATTTATCTTCAGGAAATAAACATGACATCAGCCTAATAACTCCCACCAAACCTTATTCCACACAGACCCAATTTGCTTGTTGAGTCCCTCACTGGGGACATGCATTTTTTGTCTGACCTTGCAACTCATAATAAAGAGAAGTATTGTATTTATGAACAATCACCCACTGTACTGTTCATAAATTTGTTATATCAGGGTTTACATTTGATCCTTGGTTATGAGAGGTAACCTCTGTAAGACTAACAGTGCTAACACCCTCTGTTGTGCACTGTAAACTCCACAGAGCTCTTACAGCAGGGTCCACCACGGCAGCTGCCAAACAGCTGCATTTTGACCCAGAATCTCAGCAAGGCACCCTTCTTGCCCCACATTGCTCCCACCACAGCTGGGAGATCAGGGACGCATGAAAGGTCTCTGCATGCTCAGATAGACAGCTGCTTCTCCAGACAGATCTTTGGGATCTGATGAATATGCATTAATAAGGGTGAGGCAGGGTCATTGCAAAGACAGGTATGGGTACCAAGGTAGTGGTTTTAAGGGTTGTTATTTTTCTTTGTGAAGATCAGGGAACAGGAGTGCATGCATGAGTGCATTTGGCTGTAGCAGCCCTGCAGAGCCAGAAAAGACTGCACAGCTCACCATCAGAAAGGTTTGCTTAAAGCAGACACTTCTAGTGATGGGGAAAAGAGTCTTGGATGGTTACCTGCCTAATACTTCTCAGTTTGAAGTCAACACAGGACTGCATTACTTCTCTGAGTGAGCCTGCCCATAACAATAAGTTCTCTCTCACATTTTGCATGAATTTTAACCTCTTCTCACAATTAGAATGAGGGAAAAAAGTTTCCCTTAAAACAAAGTTTAGAATTACAAAATTAAACAGTTCTAAATGTCTTTTCTATATCAAACACCAGTAATAAGGAGGCCTGAAAGCCACCCTTGGTCTTCACTTCTCTGATAACACCAGCAAATAAAAAAGTCTGGGCATTATTATCTACATATGAGGTTTGCTAGATTGCTACAGATTGCATCATACAGCTAAACTCCTATGGCAAGCTCCAAAACATATGAGAAGCCTGTATTTGGGCAAATGCCATATTTCTCTTTACTTTGCTATTCTTTTTTGTGCCCCACTTTATATAAGATATAGGTAATGACTACATTTTACCAAAACATTTTTAGAATTTAGAATGGTTTTTCAATTCCATTGGATTTTTTCAGAGTGACAAAAAATTAAAATAAAAAAAGTTTCATTAAAATACAGAGCAATTGGAAATTTTCAGAAGAAAACAGTTTTTCTCTCTACAGTTTCCTGAGTTTCTTTATGAAATTAAATGTTATAATAATATGGGGTCAATATGAAGAATAAAAATCTTGTAAAACTTCAAAAGAAAAGTGGGCATTTTTTACCTATTCTGTTACTGTTATTTACCTGCATTGCCTCTGCTATGAGTGCTAGTGCTATCAATGCAGATAGAAAGCACCATACAACAAGTAAATTACATTACTTACAGATTTTTTCACATGGTCCTTCATTCCCAAGATATTTACCTTGCTATTTCATCTCAATTTTAAATGTCAAATCAATACCTGTATTGGCATCTATCAGGGACACATAGTACCAATTATTGGCAAATTAGGATCCTGATACAAAGCACTGGTTTCTAATAAGGTGTTGCCCATGGCTCTATGCACCCTACCTTATAATTAATGATTGTGTGTTCTGGCAGATTGTGGCAGTTTTGACCTGAGCTTTTCATCAGCATTTGCAGTAGTACAGGAATATTCTGTGGGCTATGTTATTTCACATGACTCCTGTGTGAAGAGCTGCTCAATAGTGCAGTAGCCTTTCTTTGCCTGAGTAACAATGGCAGTACTGATTACCCTTAATAACATTATTATGCTGTGTGCACAAATCAAGCACCAAGAGCAATCAGGTGGAGAATTAGATTGTTTTAAAAAAACCTGATCTTTATTCTTGCTACATGTCTGCTGAACCTTGAAAGCAGTAATGAGATGGCCTTTAAATTGCTACTGCTTTGACAAGAGATGAGAGGTGCAGCCAAATAACATTTCTTCCAGTTTGGTAGCTATAGCTTGCAGGCACTGCTCTGCCTAGAGGTTACTTACAGTGGAAGTTATGAAAGAAGAACTTGAACTGCATATGTAGTTGGTATATATGTAAATATATAAATATTTTATTATGGCACATTTTATGTAGAAATATGGAGATATTAAACCTCAATCAGTCAAAAAAACTCTGAAAGGAAATGGAAAGCAAAAAATCCATTAGTGGCTGAATTGGTTCTGGAGACTTGAGATAATACTAGATAACAGCATTAGAAAACAACAGGTGAATTTGATTTTGTTTGTGTGCAGCCCTCTCCTAATATCATCAGTTGCTTGTAAAGTGGCTTTTCATATAGCCATGCAGAATGGCTGCCAAGGTTTGCTGGTTCTTCTTACACCCCAAAATATCTCAATAATGCCACCTAAATTCAAATTGCGGACCATGACCAGATTTTCCTCTTTCCAAGGAATCAAGACTTTATTAGAAGATATCTCAAGCATTCAAACACAGACATCTCTCAAAAATCTGAAGCCTTCAACATATATGGTTTACAGCAGCCGCATTGTTCCATTTTGCCCTGTATCGCCAAAGGACTGTCAGAACATGGATTGAATGCAAATTTAAAGATTTGAGGCAAGCACAGCCCTTGAGAACATTCTGAGTGGCTGCTTCAGTTTTTCAAGGGAGATTCAGTAGCCATGGGAATTTGAACCATTTAATCCAGTTTGAATAAGCCAGCCATTTGGCAGCCCCCTGCCAATTACTCATCCTTGTAAAAACTGGTCCTTGTTGGTCCGGATAATTTTGTCTTCTGATCCTTGTTTGGTGTTATTTCTGAAGTGCTTGGTTTATGGCACTGCCAAATATATCCTTGTGTACCCTTGAAGTGCCCTTTCTTTTTACTCCCCCTGCCTTATTCAACACTTCTAGCTTTTTATTTTGCATTCTTTCTTACTTATGTCTCATCTCTTATAAATCCTTTGCAGGCAAGGTAACTTAGCCTTAGGCAACACATTTGAGCAAATGACACAAAAAACATAGGTATTTGGTCTAGAAAGCTGATTAAAGAAAACTTTCAATGACTGTGGTTGGATCAAAAAAAAGGTATAAGTTATTGCAAATTACAGGAAAATTCTATATTCTAATGGAGAAATTGGATGAAAATGAAGCAGAATTTTCTACAACAGTATCTTTAGGAAGTTATTTGACTTTCCTACAGTTATCACACCTAAAAAATACAAATCCATCATCATCAAAGCATCATGCATGAGTGAGAGATGGAGTTTCTCTGCTCTGTGCATTTTCTAGTGTTTCAAGTGTCCAAGAATTTACCAGTTCAGTTGCTGCAAGAAGGCATGTAGCTGTCAAGTTTTTACAAACACACGGTACCCCACCTGTCTTTGCAATCACAGAGACTGGGTGCACAGGTAGAGATGGAAAGAATGCCTAAATGTTACTGGTTTCAAGCTTTGCCTCCTCCTCAGCCTGTCCAGTTCAGCAAATGATCCCAGATTGTCCTTGTAGCTGCAGTAACTTGCAAAGCAGAGACACCAGGTGCTGGGTATGTGAGAGCAGAGGAGATGACTCAGAAGAAACTTCACTAATTGCATAAGTCTTCTGGGTCTGCTGCCAGTTGGCAGAGTGTAGCAGCTTCACTAAGTTTCACTCACTGTGCTGCTCACTTCTAGATTGGGAAGAGGGGGCTGGGGGCAGCATCTTTCTCCACTCAACTTGAATTTAAAAAAAAAAATAGAGGTGTTTCCACCCACCTCACTGCTGATGCCTGTCAAGAAGCAGAGATGCCTCTGCAAGACTAAAGCTATTCAAAGAGTTTTTAAGTTCTTCACTTCAATTTACATCTAAGGATCTGGGGAGGAAATCACCTTTTCTGGCTAGAAAAGCACTAGACTGCAGCATAGGAGATCCTCTCAAGTGGCTGGGAGACAAAAAAACATAAGGTGAAGCATTATTATGAATTCAAACAGTAACGCCAGAGCTTCTTTCTTCCTTGAGCAAGCACAGATTTGCCATTTCATAGTTAAATAAAAAGGCTGACTTCTTTGCCACTACTCTTTAAATAAACACTGAAAGCTAAACAGCACCTGATCTTTTGCCTACAAAAAATAGCAGAGAATTAAAAAGTTGTTTTTTTTTTTTTCACCAGATCATCCTCTTGCGAAAACAAAGACAAGATGCTTTCAGGTTGGGTATTTTTAGACTGGTGGGATATAGATTCCCTGAAGACCTTTGTCATCAGTGTGAATGAGGACAGAAATAGGACACGAAGAAGAGCACTCCCACATTCTGGGCAGTTTTCTCTCCATTCTTAAAGCCTGAATCCTGACTGCTTTCCAAACCTCCAGTTTCCCTGAAGCACCACTGTAATAGTTTTATTCAGAAAGTCAGCCTTCAAAATGTCAAATCAAAATAGGTTGCAGACGTTTTGCATGAGGAGATTGATTCCTGTTTTTAATTTCTTACTTTGATTTAACATAGCTCTGACAAGTCTCAGTTCCCTCTTTCCTTCTCCTATTTCTTCTCGTAAATATAAATTCACAAACTATCAGGATACAAACTATGCTGAATTGAGCCACCTTCATGTCTCTGCATCTTGACTTAGTCCCTGAAGTCCTAATGTCTGAGAAGAGAATAACCAGCAATTTTAATTTCTTTGAAATAAAGAGAAGCTTTTCTAGTCCCTGACATGATATATTCTTCCTTTCCATTAAAGACAAAAAATAAGCCTATATAGCAGCTATGAAATACCAAGGACAGGACACTGTCTAACTACTGAATTTCCCCTTTTGCTTAGCAATCTGGTATCTGTGGTTTCTGCTTGCTTATGACTGGACAGATGTAAAAGCTCTGTATGCTTATAAATATGGATCAACTAGACTCAGAGAATAAGGTACAGAGAGGGGGGGAAGGGATCTGTCCCAAGTTACTCAAGCCAATGGCAAAAAGTCACAGAAGAAATGAAGAACCTTGATTCCCATTCTCCTGCTTTTCTTCATCATTCAGGCAAAACCAGTAAGCTGCTCCTGTCTGCAAAGCTCCTGCCAAAGAGATGGCTTTATCTGGGCCATTTCATACTGCAGTAGGCAGGAGCCTTGACTGCCTCCAGCACCCCCAAACCTTTGGCACTCTTCTCACTGCTTGCCCCAGTGCCAAGCCACAGAAACCTGCTTGTGACTGAAAGCTCAGGAATCTCAGAGTCAGCTCACTTCTGCTAAGCTTAGCAGTCACATCAGGATCTGACGACTCTGCCTTCCAAACCAGTGCCTGCATCCATTTGATTATGGAAATGCATGCAGAGGTCCAGTTTGGAAAAAATCCTAGCCTGTCTGAAATACTAATGGAATAACCTATCTACCCAGGGAGAAAAGCGTTCACGTATAGGCTGCTTAGTAGATATTCAATAGTTTTAACCCTCCGTGGTGAGGCAAAAGTCAAGGCTTCATATTTGATGCATGTGCTTCAACCCATCTCACATCTCACCTTGTCTCATTGGATGCAGTTGCAGAGAGGCAGAGGAACACAGAGAGCATACAGCAAAGGGTGCACGAGAGAAACTAAATAGGATCTGAGATCTGCTTACCTCTCAAAAGAGGTCAAAACCTCTCTTTAAAGGACTCAGTCTGGAAAAAAAAAATGGCCTGGGTGGGTTTTAATACATATATCAGAATCCCACCACAAGAACTAACAGGAACCAGAGAGGGATCCTAGGAGCCATGTCCAAAGCAATGAAAGATGTGGTTTCGTACAGGTAGCAGATCTGTGAAACTCCTGGACAAAAGAAGCCAAACTGGATGCTAGACATGTGTGCCAAACAGAGAACTGTTCAAGAAAAATAAAATCATTAGGGATTAGGAAAAGCACTGAAAACAGGAGTCATGTTCTGAAAGAAGTCAGAGGTCTGGAAAGTAACAGGTATAAGAAGTACTAAATGTTCTCCCTGTTCTTGCTTGTTTGTAACCACCTAGTACTGCTACAGCTAAAAACAGAGCACTGAGTAGATAAATCTTTTGTTTGATCAGTATAGCAATATTCTGTTCCATTCTTACAGAAAATTTTTCCTACACAGGCCTGCCACAAACTGTTCAAAAATATTTAGTTTTGCTGTAATAGTATGAACCCTGTGGGTCTGATCTGAAACCAGAGTAATTAGGAAAGCAGTTCTTCTGTTGCAGGGCAGAACCCTGAGACCTGACACAGTTAACCTGAATATTTGCCTCTGAGTGGTTTCCTCACCCACACTGACCACAAGACTCCAGAACCTGCACCACTGCTCAGTCACATGGGCAAACACATCATTTATGCTTAGTCTCAATGCACCACCATTCTGTTATTCCCATTACCTAGTTCTCTTCCATAGGAAAAGAACTATATTTATAATTATTTAACCTTATATTTATATTTATTTAATACACCTACAGGCAAAGCAGTCTAACAAATCTAGAGACTAATATTGACTGTTGGTGTAAAGACAACAATGGTGAAGGATTTTACTCCCCTACATACACCTAAATCCTGGCTAACATGCTTTAATGAGATTGTTACAAGCAGGGGAGTGTAATTCATTTTTCATAGTCTCCCTCACCTCTCAGCCTCGTTGCTGAGTTTGACAACCAGGAGGGAGACAATTAGCAGCTTTGGTGAGGTGGATGCATATTTTATGAGTTAGCTGGCAGAGCAGAGACACACCAGTTTCTTTAATGTGTTTACACAATGAGCTGAGGCGAACTTGAACTGCTGACCCTGTGCAATAAATCACCATGTGGTGTTACCACCCTCTTGAGCCCTAGTGCCTCAGAAGACTAATTTTTCAAATTTGACTTAAAGCAGTTATTTAAGGGGGAAAAACCTGAAAATCATAACACTTGTAGAGAGAAATAACACATCTAAGGGCTTTGCTTGTTTTTCCTTAAAGATAGCTAAAATGGTACAATTAAACTACTGAGAGCAAATCTGAACAACAAAGCAAGTTACAAAGTTTTAACAGCACGTATATCAATAGTTCAAATCTCAGCCTGCATTTTATAATGTATAGATATATAAAATATCTACACATATAGCAGTAGCATGATAGATGTTCTCCTTACAGAACTGTGATGGTAACACCAACAGGTGACAAGATAGTTGCATTTCTGGTTTTACCTGGATGAAGGGATGCAAAATGCAGCTGAAAGAACTTATAAACACAAGCTCTTGTACACTGAGGTGATAGACTATGAAACCTTGAAGCAACAGACTGTT
Source organism: Drymodes brunneopygia (assembly GCA_013400955.1). Classification (NCBI taxonomy): domain Eukaryota; kingdom Metazoa; phylum Chordata; class Aves; order Passeriformes; family Petroicidae; genus Drymodes; species Drymodes brunneopygia. The sequence goes on along the minus strand of VZTZ01051319.1, from coordinate 425,523 downwards.
TTCTTTCACTAGTAGAGCTACATGTTGTGCTGCCCCTTTCATCTTTCATTCTAAAGAAATCATTTTATCCAATTGGAGCAAGGGTTTGTTCTATACTGTACTTAGACTGTACTCAATCTAAGTTCAAGTACATATTAGTAAGATAATAAAAGTTACTTGCTAAATACTGTTTGCTCTGTTAGAATAGAATATATTCTAATGATACAATTCAAGGCACTATTAGCATTTTGAAAACTACAGTCCCCTGGATAGTTCAAGTAAGGAAGTCTAGATCCTTGGCCCACATGTATTTGCCTGTGTTGACAAATACCTCTTCAATAAACTCTAGGAGGTGAAATTAGAGGCATTGTGTCACTATTTTGAGGTCATTTCAACTAACTAGAACCTTCAGATTTCTTTGAAAACAGCTTCAAAATTAGTTTTATATATGGGACTGAATCCAACTGACAGGCACAAATAGGTCTAATCTTTGAGAAAGTATAGAATTCAAAAGAAGCTCTACACAGCTGTGCTGTTTCTTCTTTTCTTTCTACTGTTTCCCATTCCCAGTTCCCTTTGATTTTTTCATCTTTCATGTCTCCCTAGTGACAGTTCCAGTAAAACATTCATTTGTTCAAGAAACTCCACTGAAATGAACCCACTACTATTGGGGCAGTTCCAGGCAGCAGACAACCTTTCTGTAGAGAAGTGCTGAATTGGACATCAGCTGACTCATGCATTCCTGCTCAGCAGGGAAGCTCATATCACAAACAGGACAGCTTTATTTATTTTAAAACATGACAAGTTCCCTGTTCAAAGGCACCAGCAATGTAAGTAGATAAACATGAGAAGGAAACTGTGCTTAGCAATTTCTACAATTATTGTTGAAGTATTTGGTTGTGCTTCAGCTCCTTTTGGGAGCCTGGATCTCCCCAAAAATAGTGGGTGGGATTTAAGAATATTACAGGAATAACCTTAACCTTCCCCCTAGGGATAGCCTGGGTAACTTGAAGTAAATTCAATCTCTAAAATCTAGTAGAGTTCAAAAATGTAGAGTTCAGCAGAACAATGTGCAAAAACTGCCTGGGGGTCAGAATGACTGACCTAACAATATTAATCTTTCATGTTGTTTTATTTACAGCAGATACTGTTTTCCCCTTCATGTAGCAACACCTGAGTAATGCTGCATCCTTGCAATGGCTGCAGCTATTTCTGGCTGGTGAGCCTATTCCAAGTGGGCATGAAAGAACTCTGAATGGCAGGTAAATTACTTGCCTGAATGTTTCTAATTAGTCCTGACAGCCTGTTCTAATGCCTAAGCACTA
>VZTZ01051319.1:378687-424195 GCA_013400955.1 Drymodes brunneopygia | reverse complement strand
AAAAAAAAAAAAGGAAGGGTAAAGATGGATAAGGAAGGGTGAGAAAAGAGGATGGTGATGATAAATAACCTGTTTTAAAAGCAATTGAAAGTGGTAAAAAGCCTGAGAACAAGTGTCCCAAGAGGTCCGGCTTCAATCATTTCCACTGTGATGTGTATATGCTGTAGAGAGAATATTTACAAACTCAGCTTTGTGTTACAGTCATGGAACTATAAGCAAATGAATCCCATCCAAAGTTCATTAATTTAGTGGGAGTTTAGCATATGAACATGGGTAAGCGTTTGTATAAATGCCATAATAAATAAAAATTGTTCCATGAGCAATAGCCTCAGGTTTATAGCATGCAAGGGATATATCTGTAGCAAAAAACCCTCCACAATCCAGCTGATATTCCCAAGCCAAATACAGTTATACAATTCATTATTCATCAGTGGGAACAGTCCCTTCCACACTGCTGTCCCATGCTAATTAGCTCTTTCATATATGGGGCCCAAGTTTTGATCAGCCCCTTCAGCATGAGAGGGATCACTCCCCCCACACACCCCTGCATAGGCAACGTGCAGAGGCTGCAAAAGCACACAAAAGTATGGCTGAAAGTCACTCCCTGACAGATGAACTCCATGCCCACAAGTTTGCCCAAGCACACTGAATTTATTACAGTGCAGACAGCTAGACAGGGTTTGCTCCTGAGGCAAATGAGGAGAAGCTTAACCTGCCTGACCTTGCATGGGAGAGGTTGTGGAGAGCTCCCATTAGCTGAGCTAGGGAAGCAGTAACAGAAAGCCTGGGAGATTCAGGAAAGAATGGCCTTCTAAACAGCTATGGCTGCTGAAATTACTTGCCTGCTTAAAAGCAGATGGGTCAGCATTCTGAAGCTGACTCTGCAAGACCTCTGCTCCTCCAACATGAAAATTCCAACTAATGCCAGCAAAGCACCATTATCCCTACCCAGCACTCTGTTTAAGATCCCACCGGGTACTTGCATATCAGCTTTTTGCTATGAAAGAGAATGAAATGCTAACAAAAATACAGAGTTTTGATGTCCAAGAACCTATGTTTCCCTCTCATTTGTGTGTGGTTCCCAAAGGAATGACTTCTGGTGCTGCTCTTGTCTAATTAAATCCAGGAAAACTACCTTTAATTTCACTTCTGACTGGACACTTTTTAGGAATGAAAATGTGCTCACATATACTGACCTAAAAAGTTATAGACACTTCCAATTCCAACCTCCTTAGTATGAGGACACGACACTTGACTAACCTTTCAGACCCAGACCCCCTGTCAAAGCTTAAACAGCAATCACATTATTTAAGCAGATGCATTACATAGCAATTACACACAAATATTCAGTGGTTTTATTGCTCACAGAGGTAGAAGTAGATTTTATTAATTTTAGGGCTACTTGAACTGTCTCGGAAGGACTAAAAATGTTAGATTCAATTCCCTTAAGTACTTCAGAAATATTATGAATGAAACAGATCAATCTATCCACGCTTTAGTCAAATCTTACTACAGCCAAGTTTCTCCAAGATAACCACCAGACACTGCTAAGACCTTTAGCAGAAAGCCACATCACTAAGTCTGTATTTCCTTCTTTGATTTAATACTGCCTTTCTGATCTCCCCTTGAAATCTCTGCTTTATTTCTTCTCCTTTAAAATCATCAGAATAAAAGTAAAGGCAACCCCAGAGGCTTCAAGGATTTTATTTTTCATTCACTCCTCATCTTTGTTTTCCTGACACAGCTGACAGCAGATTTGGGCTATCAGATGTATACTTCTGGATTATTCTTAAGTGCACAAAAAAAAGGAAGAATAACCAGCAAAGGAGGGTGGTGAAAATGCCAATCTATACAGTCACAATGCAACTGAGGTTTCAGAACTGAGCACTTCTGTATTCCCTTCCAAATATAGAAAAATGTGAAGAATGGATGGATATGAAGACCAAAGGCAACCATTAAGCTATATGAGAATCAGAGCACAAGCCACAAGTCAAGAGTTAAAAATAAGACAATGGGGAATAAGACTAGAGTCCAATACCATAAAAAGTATAATAGATTAAGGATGACGGTTTAGTGCACCAACTTCAGCTTTTCTTTGGAACTGATATGGCCAGAGTAAGAGTATCCAGAATCCAATAAATGCACAGACACTCATTCTAGTTGAAAGGAAATGAAAAATAAATTTCAGTTTTATTCAGTTCCTGTCCTTAAACACTTTACCAGTTGCTAGGCAGGAGAGATTACTATCACAACCAGTAGCTCTACAGACTCGTGGCATTTGAAGCAAGACAACCTTTTTCATTTGTTTTGGATGGTTTGCTTTTCCTTGTTTACCAGGTGGGACAAAATGTTCTTGCTTTGGAAAAAATAGTTTAGCCTTGGGTCTTGTATTTATGAGGATACTTCTCCTCTGCCTTCCAAACCACTACAATGACGTGTCTTCTTTATCTGATTGACATCATGATGTCAGCTTAGAAGGTGGATACTGAGCCCTGCTTTCAGCACTAGTTGAAGAGTTAAATGAGAGGGAGGAAAAAAAACAGTAAATCCAGTTTCTATCAAAAACCGAAAGTTAAGTATTTTTAAACGTTCAACTTGTTTATTTAACTTTGGGAGTCTTAAACTTGATTTCATTTTGCTTTTATTACAATCAGTTCCCTAGATCCAAGACTTGTATCTGCTCCTTACCTGTTTTGAAATCACAATGCTGACTTAAAATCTGTGAAATCTTAAAAATAATTTGAAATGTATTTACTTTAGACTTCTGCTTTCTGCTCCTTGAGCCAACACACGAGTCCTGACTTCAAATTTTCCTCTGCTATAGCTTGGACAGCAACTACATTTCATTTATTTATTTGTTTCTGTAAAGTGGGAAACCACATTTAATCACATGCTTCCAATGTCAGATCTTTAAGAAAACAGAGGGGACGTGTCAACATAGTATCCTTTTGATGCCCAGTCCTGGCTGTTGCTACAAACAAGTTGTGCAGGTGAAAAACTCACAAGAGAAAATGCAGTAGCAGAGTTTCTAGAGTATTTCCCATCACATTTATTACCTTTATTGAGTACATATCAAAAATAAAGGCTTATTTCCTGATCTCTTTCATTTAGCTCAAAAAGAATAAAAAAAAATTAACACAACAGCAATATGTCTGGGTGTACTAAACACCACCACATTTCATCTCATATTTGGAAAGCTTTGCCTCTCCCAGATTCTATGTGGAATACTCTATTTTCTTTGCTGTAGGATTATTACATTGTTTTTAGCACTGATAAACTGCCCATGAACTGCATAGCTGCAAGGTCATGGCCCACAAACTAAGATGCACTTCTTGCCTCTGAAACTGTGAAAGGTTCTTTCTCCCTTCCTTAATTGTTTAAGTGCAGGCTGGACAGAGTCCTTAAAGGTGAGAAAATCAGTGCTAAAGCAGGAGGATGGGACAAGATCACTTCATGGGTCTTCACCATCTGTGTCTCTGACAGCTGACCCAGCAGATGAAATCTGTGGCACTGCACACACACCTCGGTGGCTGGACACTAATGCTTCATGGCAGACACTGTCTCCATATAATTAGAGTACAGGCTTATGTGGGCTAGGAAGCCACTAGTAGACTAATTAATTGTGGCAGCTAGCACATGCTTCTCCATTTCCTGGTAATTAACTAGCAGTGATTTTTTTTTCTTTTAAACTACTCACTTTTTTAATTAAAAAAATAAGTTTGTAGAAATTCCACAATCCATACCAAGACAGAAGAAATCCTCCAGAAGCATAGGATACTTTCAAATATTCTGGTAAGCCTGCTTATGTTACATTCTGACCCAGGAAATGCTACTGGTTCCCCTACAGATAAAACAAATAATTTACAGATATTTCATGGATCTCAGGCCAGAGAAAAACGGCAGAATGTTTGGATTTGAAAAAAAAATTGTGACTAAAGGTATTTTAGATTGTTAGAATTTCCTTAGAGGAGGAAGTTATCAACTACTTATCATACTGAACATTTCCCATGCATTGATTGTAGATACACTGTGATCTACATTTTAAAAGGTTATTCAACTCAGAAATTCAGCATAAAGAAACTTGCCAATAAATAAATTGTGATAAAGGAAAACAATCATATAATGGATGATTGGAAATTTAGAGCTGGCCACCAGGAAATCACCTTCTAAAACACTTTGACTCAAATATTTTCTCTCTCACAGAAAAAAGGACTCTTCAGGTAGGAGGAAATAAGACATTCAATGATGACAATGTCTGCTTCTGTGTGAATAAAGGTGAGATTTTTTCACACTGTTGGAACCCTGTTCACTGGCTGCCTTTTTAAAAATTACAAATCATATTCCTGCTTGCCAACGTCTGACATAACAAAGCAGCTTACTGGTTTCTGTGGGTTCTTGAGCACTAGAAATGTAGCTGGAAGCTACTTTCTCCCTTCTACAATTCTCCAGTGTACAGACCTCAAACAGACACTGATCTGGGAGGTTTGCATGCTTTTCCATTGCAGCTGTTGTGAAAAAAATTCCCAGAGGGTTAAACTCAAGGCTTTGAAAGCTTTAGATTTGTTTTTCAAGATGCAGTAACAGAAGACCACATCTGAAATCCAGATGGGTTCTCTTGTGTGTTCATTGTGGCATACTAACCAAAACCCCAGAAGAAGGCTGGCTGCTGACCTTGGCTTCAGGGTACATCCACGAAGACACGTTCAATGCACAGGCAGAATGGATACCCACAGGCATGGCTGTAAAATCCTCCATCACCAGAGTTTATTTACACTGTGGGAAACTAAAGCTGATGTATTTTGCTTATTACTGTGTAGGCTATTTTGAGCACTGGCTTCAGAGTAACAGTAAAGGTAGCCTTCTTTTTTGTGTCTTCCTTAACTCTAAATTTTACTATGGGCAAGAGGTTTCCCCACATAAGCAAAGATCTTTGAAACACACAAATAAAATCCCTCTAAGAGCATTAAGGACTGCTTTAGGACTTTCATTGCAACACTGGACATGGTAGAGTTCTCAGAATTTCTTATTTCTCTATCCTCTATTCTTGCCTTTTCCTGAGCAGTTCACTTAGGAGGGGATTGGATGGGCACAGGCCTGCTCCAGCCCTGCTAATCACTGACACAGACACGTTGAACACAGCCCCTTCCTGCTGTCTTGGCCCAAGAGATGTTAGACCTAGAAACACTTCCACACCACTAGACATTAGTGTCTAGCTTGGTTGCCACATTCATGCTGCCAGTCTGCTTCCAGAGTTGACAAAGACTTTGTGCTGAATTCTCACTGCATCACAGAAAATTGTCATTTCACCTCTGCTTGCCTGAGGGGGTCAAACCAAATGGTCTAAAATAGGAATTTTTGTTTCCTACTTTATATTTGCAAGCGCATTAAAGAGGAAATTATTTTCAGGAAAGGATTAAAATACTTTATTGCCATAGTCTATGAAGAGCATTCTCTCCATTTCTATTTACATGTGTGTGGAGAAAAGATTGCATTTAGTTTGTAAATAACATCTAAAAGCAATTCATTCAGTTCTGGAGCTTTCCTGTCTTCTTGAAATGTATCTTCCTATGGACTAGAGACACAAGGAAGCCATGTAGATAAATGCCCTTCCCTGCCCTTCACTTCTCTTTGCTCCAGTGACACAGCTGAATGACAAGGTGAAAGTTATTTCCCAGGCCATAGAGAAAACATTCTCAGCTCTGCTAGTTTGATCTAATATGGTCAGACGGAGCTGTCCAGGTGAGCATGTCAGTGATTTTACTATGAAGAAAGATTTGAGAAACATGAGAAGCATCAAGAAGATGAGGAAGGCAGGTCCTGTGGCTGAGACTTGAATGGCCTTTGATTAGACTTCCTTCGCTGAATTTGAGGAGCAGAGTGGTTTTGGAACAATGTAACTGCCAGCCTTGCAGTGGCTTCCCTTTCAGCCCTCAGTGGTTTGTCATTGTGGAAGTAAATGGACATTTGCATGTGAAAGCTCTCTATTATCATCTCTGGGCTCAGGTTGGATTGAGAACTAGCAGGGCTAGATTGCCCTTCAAGAGCAAAAAAACCAAACCCCTCTCTTGTCCTCTTTCCTCACCCTCAGAAACAGTTTAAAAGAAAAGAAACCTACCCCAAACCTCCTTCCTAGGTGACAAGGACAACAGGTGAAAGCTCTTCCCTTACCAGCCCTCTCAGTGCTTACTCCCAGGGTTTTCAGTTGTATGAGACTCAAGAAGAAAAATAAAATAACGAAGTTCCCAACCTGCAAATAGACCAGACTTTATATTTTGCTCATTGGTCAAACTGGTCTGGGCAAAATACTGTTTCTTCATCACACACATTCACTCTGTTTTAAGCTGCAAGGATCTATGTGCAGGAGATTTTAAGCTCATACGCCCTCTGCAACTACTCACCTTAACATCAAGTATTAATTTAACGCAAGGACGACTACCCACTCCACACGACAGCTCGGCCCTATGTCAGAGACAACTTGCACAAAGACAATAGGAAAAATGAGGCCCTTATTGAGCAAATACATCATCCTCTCTCCATGAAAGCTATCAAGACCTGTTCTGAGCCTAGACAAGAGACTACGCCAGCATCTCTTCACTTGCCTCTCCCCAAACTGGGAATTCCTGCATTTAAAACTTCTCCTTCCTGAAGCAACAGTAAGAATTTCAGCCAAAGTTGTGAAAAGACAGCACATGCACACTTGACAACATGTCTTGAAGCTTAGAAGCCACAAAGAACTGGGCACCCTCTCAGGAAGGCAACCAGATTTTCTAATCTAACAAAAAAAAATCTAACAAAACAGCAATCCTTCCAGTAACAAAGAAAGATCTCAAATTAAATCCCACCAAGACAACATCAAATTAAAAAATTTAGACATCTCTAAAGTAGGTCAAAGAAAAAGTGAGAACTACTCACCGTATTACAATGAACTTTCACTGACTTTTCTGAAATTCTTAAACTCAGAAGGAGCTTCAGACTGTGGACAGATTACTGGAGCTCCTGAAGAACCCTCTCATCAATCACCCATGGAGGACAAAAAGAAATGAGCTTTGCCTGCCTGCTTCCATATATTACCTTCCTAATTATTCTTTTTACACCTTTCAGGTGTAAAGGTGTTAGTAGGCATCCACTTTGCGAGTGTATTGCAATCATGAGCCATAGCAACCCCTCTAAAAGCTCCTGGCATAAAGATAATGTGAACAAATACAGGCCAAGGTTACTGTCACAAACACAACTGATTACTGATGGAAACAGATAACCCTTGTAATGACTTTGTGTTCTGTTATTTCAAAAAATTGTTCATTAAAATATGGTGTTTATTGCTCCAGATCCTGTGCCATCATCCTTTATTATCTAAGTCAAGCTGTGGATCCTCAGCTAAGAGCACTGTCTTCCACGTTTTGTTCCTTCTGGTAGTCAGCCACGGTGAGCTATATGTGCAAACAATATTTATTGGGGGCTTGGGAATTTATTTTGCTTTTGCCAGGTTTGCTGTGCTTTGCACTGCATGTTTCTGCCTCAAGCGCTTAGCCCCTGCTCAGCTGCAGCCAGAGAGCAGTTCAGGCTATCCATTCTAATGGCTTGTGACTAATGCTGCTTGTCTGGGGTGCTCGAACCAAAAACTGGAAAATACAGTGTGCTATTTCTCCCTTTTACTGGGAAGATGTTTTTCTATCTTGGCAGAATGTACTTGGGATATTCAGGTGAAAAATGTTAAAACAAAGTGAGAAAAGAAATAAGAAGGGGGTTGGAATTTTCTTTCATGAGAGTCATTCAGAGTCTTGTTTGAAGTAGCTTTTCTTTCTCCCTTTCATCAATACTACACAAGGCTTTGGTAATGCTTTTTAATAAATAAGACTGGTCCAAATTATCAATTTTTTCCTTGTCTGAGGTAAAGCTCTCAAGAAATACATGATCTGTGCTTTTTCTTTAAAATAATTAAGGTTATCAATGTGAGAATCTGGCCTAGCCATTTAAACAGCACCCATTTTTCAAGTGATTAAAACACCAAAACAATCTCCATCCTATCCAACTTTAAAATTAAACTAAATAAAACACATTCACAGTTTGGAGAATCTTTCCTGATGAGGAGAAACAACTGTCCCTCAAAGTAAACCAAATCCACTTTGTATCTGAGTTCTTTATACATCCATCAGCATACTAAAACAAACCCTGGGCTACTTCATCTCTACTGACCACACTGATCATATTTGCTTTCAGTTCACAGATAAATGGTACTGAATAAAGCAGGATTTATAATAGATAAAGCAGCCTGACCAGGAAAGTAACATGTCCAAACACATCAATCAGCATTCTATCAAAAGTTGAACAGTCTTTCTGAGTTTTCTTCACAATACAAAGTTAAATTTTGAATACATTTGAGGATCAGTTTTTGTGCCAAAAGGAAGAAATATCCAGACACCTTGCAGATGGACTTAACTTCAGGCTGTATTCCAGTTGCTTGAAGACACTGGCCCCCTAGCAGAGGATCATATTGTTCTTCACTGAGACAGGGACCTTCAGTGTACCAAAAATGGATGTATTTAAGTTAAATGCACCCTCTGTGGTGATCATCACAAATATTAGTCCCATTCAAATACCTAGATATCTGGCTAGCTACAACAAAGACAGATTTGTATTAAACATACCAGAGACCTCTTGAAGTTATATTAATGAAATATTTGGAACTGACCAAAGGTTTTCAGATCTGACCTTAAGCTGAACCTTCACAGCAGCCTGAACCCAAGCCTTTTAGAAATACTTGGAATAAACATCCTTTCAGGCTAAAACTTCAGGCTTTCATGTTCCTTTTTCTTTCAATTAGTATGGAATCAGAGTCTTTCACATCCTATAAGTGCCTTTCATAGAAGGAATGGTATAACCCTGTGCAAAGGGGATTTAAAAGATCTTGTAGTGTGTACTTCGGCCAACATCTCTAAGACACTGGGGACAACACTGAAAGTTTAGGTTCTAATACGTACAAGTCAAAGTAAAAAAAAAACCAAACACACACACACAAAACAAAACCCACAAAAAAAGCCCCAAATCATCAACTGAATCAAGCCCACACAGACAGGAAATAATAGTAGGCAGTATTGACCATATACTAGACCAGCAACAAGATGCTAATTGTCAAATGCCTGTGGGGTTAGACCTACCAAGAAGGTGGCACAGCCAGTAAAGGTTTTTGCCATCTTTAATTCTTCAGTGGTAAGTATCTGTCCCCAGACACATACAACCAACTAAAAACTGGCGCTAAATGAATTGGTAGACTTGTCTATTCTTATGTAGTTGGGCAAGAAAAGGTCAAAGAATAACATATGCTGTTATGTGCAGCAAAGGTGCTGTTACTGATTAGCACTCCTGTCTCACATGAGAGTGGAGCAGAGCCCCACAGACTGAGTTCAATGAGAAGAACAAAGTTGTGTGGAGCTGTGAGGTTCAGCTGCTCCCCCCAGTCCCTCTCTGCTGTACAGCAATCTGACCGATCAACTCCAACTCTAGCTGAGCTGGAGAGAGAATCCAGAATTACACACAGGGTAAATGTGTGTAACCAAACTACCAAAACAGCAGAATGTTCATTTCGACAGCAGCATAATACAGACAATGTTTGATTCAGTGGCACTTGCACAAGACAGGAAAGAAGGCAAGAGGTATGTGTGCTTTGGGGAATGAGTTTATAGGCTGAACAGCTCTGCAGGCCTTTGCTGTGTTGTTATCATTAACTGTTTGTTGTATCTCTGGTTTTAGAGTGTCACTTTGAAATACCAAGTAAGTGAAGTACAAACTGGCACAGAACCTTGAATCAACACGTCTAATTCTTCCTCTTGGAAAGAGCACTCTCCGGGCTAAGAGGTTACTTTGATCTCCTTGTATATTAATTTGCTTCTCTGATTAAACTGTCTGTGGCAAATCAGGGTAAATGTCAACATGGTGTTCTCTTTCAGTCACTGCATCACTAGAAACTTTGTACTCTACCACTGACAAAAAGAAAGGATATTGTGCTAACACAATGTTTGGCAGCAGTGACTTACAGCGCAGGTCTCAAGCCCAAATGCTGCTGTATGGTAGGTTTGTTACAGATTATACCTTCTAGACACTGTAGTTTCAATTCACTCCACCAAAAAGCCCTCAGATGGCAATGATGATGCTTCCTGCAAACATCGTCTAGATCAGAAACTCTGCTCCAAAGAAACACTTAGCACCATATGCTGAGTTGGTTTTTGCCTCTTGCTTATGCATGTGCTCAATGTTCACTTTTAGGAGTCAGTAGACATCAAGCACTGGGAACCTATACAGAAACAGGTTCAAGGCAAATCAGACATATCATGTTACCCTACAGATCCTATTCTCTTGGGAAATTTAAGAACAGTTATAGATCAAAAAAAAAACTAGAAAGAGCTTTGCTAACACACACAGTACTCATTGTATCAAATATTAGAAACAGATGAGGTTTAACACAACCGGAAAAAGGATGTGATGAGAGTGGTGAGCCATGAAGGGCCATAAGAAGTAAAGGAAGAAGTGGGGATGGAGCCTAAGAAAGCTGGTAAGGACCTAGGGAGGTTTTACTACCTGAATATAAAATGACAGATTGACTTGGAAGATTTAGAAAAACTTTCCCTTTATAGCAAGTGGCATATAGCACACTGGGAAAACAGAAGCCCTCATTCATCTCTAAACCTGAACAGTGTCATTTGCACCTTGGTCACATAAGCAGATAGCTTGAACCTGAACAGTATGTTACTGTTCAAGCATGTGCCTGAACAGTAAAGCAGGAAGATAAGAGGGACAGTGAGTGGTGAAAGGACTTTTTTCAGGGTGCATGACCCATGAGTAGCACAGAAAGTATTTGGGCTCCCTGGTGGCCTCATCACTAAGTGGTGGTGGTGCCTTGTGATTTGGGATCAGCTTTAGTTTAATGTTTAGGTGTTTGAAATGCCTCAAGTGTCTTAATGTTTGAAGTAATCCTGAGGTAGTCAGATCACTTTATCAATTCTGAGTATACCCTTACTTCCTCCCCAGGATTTCTCTTATCACTGTGCTCCAAAGCCATCCTTTGAGGAGTCTCCAGAGCCATGTGGTTAGGGATGGGCCAGGACAGGGTTAATCCTTTGTTCTCAGCAAGCATGTAGTTTAGTAATGGAAAATGTAAAGATAAAAGCAGCTGCCATCAGCACGTTTTCTTCCATATCAGCACTTTGGTGTTGAATTCATTGTGGTTCAGAGAGAGCTGGGCCTGGTTGCTTTTCAAGGATGTAATGAGCAGTGTCTAATATGCTCATTATGGTAACTGTTATCAGACATATTTCTACATCTGAGCCTATCATGACACCACAGCCGGTTTTATGTCTGTGTGCACACAACGCAGACAGCTGCCAAGCAAACATCCTTAAAGTGTATGCATCTTTCCAGTGGGTAAAGTGGACCCACACTGATCCCTTCTCCACTCCAACAGCTTCTACAGTCTCAGAAGTCTGTTGCTCAATGCCTCCCTCTCCCCATGAGACCCTCATTAAGGTGTACACGTGCAGTGGCTTCAGGCCAGCCTTCTGCTCTGCAGTCATTAGCTCGTTCCAGAGCACTGTGATTGCACAGGTACACAGCAGATGCCGTTATTTGAGCTGGCATTTACCAGCAATTAAAACACAATAACTGTAAAGCTTATCAAGACATTTTCTCTTTGTGGGATTTCTTGGTTTGTTTCCATATTATAAGTGGAAATAACTGCAATCCCTGTTGACAAACATTGACACCTCACCTAATGCACCAGCTACTTTACATCTCAAGGGTTTTTGAACCTCCCAATCTCTGTCCATTTTGCGTTGTTTCACAGTATTTTGGAAATACTTTTTCTTGTCATAAATTAGTAATTTGTCACTAATCTGCCCCACACTGGTCCGTCTAGCACAAGTACAAGTACAGAGATCTAGTACAAGTACAGAGTAGCTAAGTAATGGTATTGTAAACCCAGCCTTCTAGGGTTTCCTTTCCTAGCTGTGAAGTGTATTTGTCTGGGTTGGCTTGTCTTTTTGACAACCCATCACAGATGTTGTATAATATCATGTGTATTTTTCTCTCACTGCTGAGCGATTGTCAGAGCTGAGAGAGGTTTATTTTATTATTAATCAGAACATACTTTGAGGCTGATATTTTTCTCTTCCATAGTCTTAGTAATTTCCCACTACCTCACTCCTCAGCAAGAAATTGTGTCTTTGGGAGAAGTCAGACATCTTGTGCTGCTAGGGACAGAAAACACTTAGTGCTCCTCCTGGAAAGCTTTAGCACCTGAAACTCACCACTAGAATTCAGACTACACTGAATTCAGCCAACTCTCTTCATACATGCACAAGATTTATGCAATGCATTCTATGTTTTTCTTTATCTGTTTCAGCCAATAAGATTGTTGAATGTGAATTGCTTAATTGCTGCGTTTGCTACCTGAGTGCACGTAAGAAAGAATGAATGTCAATCAAGTCAGACTTTAGAGCAGAGAGTCCCATTCAGCAGTTCTGAGATAACTGGAAATGAAAGCAGGAACCTTCTTCAGCTCCTTTGGTCTCCCTGACTGGGCCAGGAATAGAGACAGGACTAAGAAAAATGTGTTTTAAAAATATATAAAAAAATAAGAGGACTCCTCACTTATTTTAATTAAAGCACTAAAGAGGCCCCTAGGTCCAGCTGGATCCATTGCATTGTCATCTTCAGTTTCTGAGCATAACATCAGTGCTGCATCATTTATGGAGGTGTATTTGCTTAAGAGTTGTCCTCGTTAAAATTCAATTACATTGAAACTATATAATCCCTCATTGTAATAACCTGATAAAAAGCCCTTAACTGCCACACCACGTGCCCATTTAGCAAGAAAATTAGCTCAACAAAGCACATAGTCCTAATTTAGCAATTAGGGTGCAGTTTGTATCAGGCTATTTCAATAAGATTGGGAGGCAATTTACAAGGTAGTTTTGCTCATTGCCAACTATTAAAGGCATGTCAATAGTGAACAGAATCCCCAGTGCACATCTGCATAGAAAATGATGACTTTGTGCATTTCTAAGAGTAAAAAAGCTATCATGGGCAGAATCTTCTGTTTGCATATTTGCCTAATCAGTATATTATATTTTCTTTCTGTGCTAAAAGGTGAAGTGGATATATGTTACAAGAATGTATTACAAGATGAACTGCATTCCTACAGCACTAGGAAATTGTCCTTGATTTTAAACTACTTGATTTTTTGAAAGCTTAGATGTGATTTTTAGGGTCAAATTCTTCCGAGTGTACCTTAGAAACATCAAGTGGAATATAAGCTTATTGACTGTTTGCTGAAGAATGAGACATGGATTAAATGGGGTTCTGTTAGGATCTGCTTGTGGGTCTGGATGACTTCGACAGATTTATTACTCACGAGGAGATCACAGCCTGTAGAGCTTTCCACACCTTGATTTGATGAGGGAACTAACTTTTGTCTGTGGAACGAGAATATTTGTTGGGGGGTGATACCAATGCCATGAACTGTATTTCCATAAGGTCCAAGAGAGTCAATGTGATATTGTCAGCCTCCTCTCTGCAGCTTTTATCACAGACCAGGTAACAAAAAGTACATCTATGCAGCTTGCTCTCAGAACCCACCACTACCAGCAGCAGTGGTTTTTAATTACTGTGGTATATGTGAAGCAGTTGACCATTGCTAATCAAAGCTAAAAGGTCTCCTAGAAATAAAGTTAGTGATGAGCTCCCAAAGTTTTCAACACACAGAAGCCGACTAGTACCCTTTGCCAGTGTAGTGGAGTAGTAAGCTTCAAAGACCATAGTTCAAGATAGCTCCAGGACTCCAGCTGTAAACTGGGGAATTTTCAACTCGAGATTCATGGGGAAAGACCAAGGAAAAGCAATGCTGTCCTGATATTTAGGCTCTGGCTCCCAGTACAGCCAACATTTGCTTGAACTGGGATCTGATGTGATCAAGACGGTTATACAGTGTCTTTTCACTTTGTCCTTTATTAGGCTGTCCAGTAGCTGGCTTCTTTCTGTGGCTTTTTGGTGGGTTTTTGTTACTTGATTTTTTAAACAATGTTTCATGGCAATTTTCAAAAGCTCTTTAATGGGAGCCAGTCAACAAAAGAGAGCTCTTTCTCACTGGAGATGTTTCTAATCCCACAACATTGCAAGGAAGATGGCATGAGAGTGCTTCAGGAATGGGGATACATTTCTGAGGTTATTCAGAGCATTTTTAATTCATATTCCTTCTAGCTATCTTTCGGTTTATATTTAAACCTTCATTTTGGTCCCTTGCTGTTCATTTTGTTATGAAGTGTTAATGGTTCTCTAGAAGTATACATCTTCTATTTGAATGAGTGATTTTTATCTCATACTAAGTCTCTTTGCCATGTTACTGAACTGAATTACTAGCTTTAATTAATATAATTACTAACTTATTTTTCTTGATATTTTTAATAGCAGAATTGAAATTCTATTTGTTATTTGTAAGTGTTTATGTAGAAACATAGATGGACTAAGAGTTGTTCTGTTCTCATGTGCCATATCAGAATAACATAGAGGGTTACAGTGATAAACTAATGCTGAACTACACCAACTAAATAGCTAATTAAATGAAACTTTTGTGCATATTTAGCTACACATACATTTTTACGTGCAAAAGTACTATTAAATCCACAAGTACCCTTTCTCCACACACAAGGTTTTACATGCAGAATTATCACACATATAATTTCTGTTGAGATGCAATGCTTATATCTTTCCCTTGGAAAAGTTGTATTGCTTGGCAAACACAAATTTGACTGAGAAGGGACTTGGTAGTAGACCACACAGCTGTTGACTTTGTGGGTCCTTTATTATTCACAGAATTTAAGCTTTCATTTTAAAACAACTAGAAAACAAAACAAAATTTTCATTAGCCCTTGTAATTTTAGAAATAGTTGTCTCAGACCCTCACTGCGATTTTGCACATTTTTGCGTCTGAAAGTCACAAATAGGAAAATACAAGATGCATCTGCATGATTACTCAAGTTTCGTCAGTTTTTGATCAGGCCATTGTGGTTACACTATGAACCACTCAAAGTACAGAAAATCTGGGGTCGTCAGGTAAACTGCCTTGTGTTGACACAGAAGAAAACATTCATCAATGGCTCAGTGAATTCCTATAGCCACGGCTCTAGGGATCACAGCTGTTTAGAATCTCTGCTGAGCTCCTGTGATGATATGTGACTTTTGAGCCTTTTCTCAGGATCTTGCAAGGTTTAAGTGATGTTCTGTAAAGTTTGCAAGTGAAAACTAGAAAGATATAAAGCAATCTGGAAATACTTTGTCAGAAGTCATATAACCCACAACTTGTCTTGATTCCACAGGCTCTTTAAGTATTAGAAATTCTCTATTCTTTTGTTTTCATTGCTCTAAAGGAGGTTGCTCCTGCTGTATCCATTCCATGATAGGTTGGAATTGATTGATAACATGATCTCCCAAGGAGCAGCCAGAGCAGGTTTCTTTGTGAGGGTGACAGTAGAGCTAGCAAGGCAGTGCCTTCACTGGCCAGGATACAGCCCCATAGGAACTGAAGAACAGAGCAGGTCTGGTCAAGGTGGCCTCACACAGGCAACCAGGCCACTGGGGCAGTCGGAGAAGACACTGTGATGCCAGTGGGTACACCCAGTCTCTGCTTCCAGCCTGTATAAAGAGCCCAGGAAGAGCACCTCCTAGCACAGAGGAGGCTCTCAAACTTCATCAAGTGAATTGTATTTGCCTTTATGTGCTACTGTGAAATAGCTTTTCCTCTCCAGCCTCTGGGCGCTACATAAACAAATACAATGAGCAGGCAAATAACTACAGGCTGACCTATTAAAAACTGCAAGATTTACTGTCCTACAGATATGTGATAATCAGTATCCAAAGCATCTGTACAGTATAGTCCGGTCTGCACAAATTACCAGCACATCACAGGCTGTGGTGTGAAATCCTGCTGGTGTCCTGAGTTTGGGTAAATTATTGCCTTAGACACATATATCCTACATTCTCTAGCTAAAAAATGAGGCAAATAGAAGGGTTTAGAGCCTGAACTCCTGTGTATTTATAAATGGCTTTGAACACTATGGGTGAAAGCCACATCTGAAGGGAACACTCACTGGAAGCTGGCACTTGAGAAGATGTGAAGTGGAAAGTTCTGGAAGCTGGGCAAAAGACAAGGAGGAGCAAGGAATGAAAGACCTACAACTGTGTTTGTTCCCTTTGGTGATGTTCATCTAAAAAAGGGACAAAAAAAAGAACAGAAAGAGAGTGGTAGGCTGCCAAAATGGGCAGGCCTAACTGATTACATCAAACAAACGACTTCCCCACAGTGATTTATGGACTAATCTCCTACCAAGGGTGCAACTTATCAGTGAGTAGCCAGTGCAATTAGTGCTGCTCCATGTATCACTCGAGCTGCTGTCTCCTCAGCAGGACTTTCTCACAGTTAGTTGTTACAACAAAAAAAAGGTTTGCCTGGCCCTGCTTTCACTTGGTGTAGGAATTGCTGCTCAGGGTTGAAGACCACAGGAGGTTTCTGCAGCCTAAGCAGGGATCTCCTAAATTGATAGGTTTGAGCCAAAGGGGCTGTACAGAGGGACATAAGTTTAGAACAGGACTCAAAACTCTATGAGAAGGACAAGTGATACACCCAAAAATGGAAAATTAGGTTTGGCTAGGGAACAGTTGTACTAAGAAGGAACGTGATCTATTGAAAAGTAACCCAAGGTCACTTTCTGTCTTGTCCTCTCTTAACAAAATGGGGCTTGAAAAATGAGCAGTTTAATGTTTTTGAACTGGAAGAAATAGGTTTGCATATTTACGGTTCAACAAATTAATGAAGAATTAATCCTCTATGGTGCATAAATAGTGAGTCTTAAAATGCTTGAGATACTATAAAAACAGTCGCACAAGTAGCAGGGGATCTATATAGAATACGGTCTGATGTTTTAAAGCATGAGGGAACCACTGCAACAGCAGTGAAACAGCACTCCTCCATTCTTGCTATTATATATGTCCAGAGAATTAGCTGTAATTTAAAAGACCTGGTTTACATTCCTTGAGTTAGAGAGAAGAGCTGCTTTCACAGTTTACAGGTTAGTGGTTACAAACTTTATCATTCATTATGGTTCCTGAAGAGATATTCTCAATCACATGCCTTTTGTGGAAGAGGTTTGTTCTCTTTCTAGGATGCTCTGAGACCAAAATAATGCCATCAGAAAATCAAGACCTAAGTCTGTATACAGGGAGGGTTTGGACGATAGTTTTACTTTACAGAGATAAACACCAGCCTTAACAAAGAGCAGAGCTCCTTCTTTACTCTTTCTTTCAGCTTTCATTAGTGTCTAAATCTGCCAATCTGGAATAGGCTCCTTTGTCAGGGAAATACAACCAAAGACATGATTCAACTTTGTGCTGCATGCAAAGCAGCTCAGAACTGCAGTACTGATGAAGGAATCAATACAAGGGTATGGATAACAGGATGAGTGGGAAGTCTTTCACACGTTGCGGGTTTCCCCTGGGGAATGTGCTGCTGCTGCTGAGGAAATGATTGTTCTTACAATGGTGTTCACTGCAAGCATGAGAAACCATGCTGAATTTATCCTCCTTATTCTTATACTTCTATATCCTGCTTCCACTTATACTTCATGGCTCCATATGATCTGTAGAGCAGATCAAAAGGCCACCAAGTGCATAATGGACCGTCAGCAAAATCGTGGGCTTGAAAGTGGTTTTCATTGCGCATGAGTGGAAGGAGCAATTTTGAAGTCAGCAGAATGAGGGATTTGTCTTCCATGGAAACTAGCAGGTAACATGGACCATATTTAGAAATAAGAGCATTGGCAGGATACACAGACAGTGCTTACCTGAAAGCCTATCCTACAGGACTTGTTGAGGATATCTATTCTGCCTAGAGAGGAAAGGGGAAATGCCCATTTTTATTGCAAATGCCTCCCAGTCACGGACCTGTTCCTGGATCAAAGGAGTGAGAGCCTCCTTTGGAGGTACGGAAGTAGCATTATTTCCTGTTAATTTTTGTAAAGCAAAACGGAGAACTCCAAGTTCCTTTTTTAGACTGTATATTTCCTGGTTTGGAAGATTTCGAGAAACATCTTGTGGCTTTAAACCAGGAGTTGAGGCAAATGGGAGCAAATCTGTTCTGAGGCTATAATGATAATGCTGTTTGTTCCTGAGGATGCGAGTCATGCTAATTTCTCAATGCCTCATGTGAGGTGCTTCCAAGTCTTAGTCCACACTCCGTGCTTGTGCAATGCACACATTCACAGCTGTCCAGATGGGTGCACAGAAGCCACCTTGGGCAGAATTTAGCCTTGTCATTTCTGAGACCTACAAGTGCAGATATCTTCAAATGTCTTCACAGTAAATCCATAGCTGTAAAGTGATTAATTATAAAGTGATTAATTAAGGAATGATTCAATAATTTTTGTAGCAAAAGAAATAGGTTTACCCAATAAAATACCCAAACATAAGTTTTACTAGAAGCAAAAGAACGAACAGACCACAGTCCTCAAAATAAACCTGCAGAACATTGTGTTGTAAGATGCCACAGGGATCAAAGAAAGGTTCATTCAAAACCAGTGAAATGCATTTATTCAACTAGGCCATTCGGGGTCTATTAACCCTCATGGTCTAGATACAGCTTTCAGCTCAGCAAGTCTTAAAGTTTATTGGCACTTGGGTGGGTGTTTTCCAGGACGTGAGCCATACCAACACTATTCTGATCTGCATCAGCTGCAAGAGATGGGATAAGGACTTAAAAAAGTGACCCAACAGAGTTGTGCTTGTGCACTAGATTCAGCATTAAATACCCTTACTCTCACCAGCTCTGAAAATGCCAAATGGAATATTCCAGTTTCCTCTTTCTGCTGCTAGACAGCTGATGCTTTCTTTCTGCATAAAGATATTTAGTGTGGCTTGGCCACATTTTGGGCTGCTGTAATGGCTTCTAGTCCTAAGAGTAATAGAAACTATTCACTATTTGGTCCAAAGCATTTGCAAGCTGGGTTGTGTTGTTTATCCTCCACTGTATCAGGAAAAGACATCTTTTGACTGCTGGCATTTCAAATACAAATCACTGAAAAGAATCCATGTCCTCAAGGAAAAAAACCCAAATAATTAAACATGTTAACCTTCAGTACCCCTATCCATTCCACTAAAGAGCAAAGGAAAAGCCACCATTTATACTGAGAAGTGTGGAGTGGTGTGATGGACAACACTACACCAAGATCAAATAAATTCTCTCATTCTCTCTCTAATTATTTGGATAATACTGATTTCTAGATTACAGACCTACTTTGTGGGCATGGCATGTATGCACTACCTTCAGCTCATGTCAATACACATGTTGGTCTCTGGGCTGTCACCTCCACACACTCAGAAGATCACAGAGCGTGGAGGTGACAAAAAGTCTCATCTCAGGGAAAGTTAAAAAGTGCCTTTTTCTTATTTGATTACTTCTTCCTTGCACAGAGAGACAGTGTGGCACTGAACCAAATGACCATTAAAGTGTGAAATTAATTTCTGATTGTCTAACAAAGGGGAAGATGGGACCATGTAAGAACAAAGTATATTCACAGTGAAGAAGACACATCAGAATACCTCGTGTTGTTCTACTCTGTCAGTGCCATTGCATCTACAGGACCACCAGCTTCTCCCATTAAACAGAAGTTCTTCCAACCATCAGCTCAGACTACATGACTTGATTTTGGTCACAGCCAGATCTCACTCCAGCTCCAACTTCAAAACCCTTATCTGGAGATGAGAGTTTTCTACTGCTGACTGTAACAACAATGAAATGTAGGTGTGGTAGATGGTCTAGATTAAACCATCCTCAGATGTGTGTGGCAGGAAAGATCTCAGCAGTGCTGCACATCTGATCTTGAAAAGGAAGAATGTTTGGATCATTTGGGGCAGAGGAGAGCACAGTCCACAGTCATCATTTGGGCAGTTTCCATAATACTTTTCATCCTATTTCTTTGTCAGAGAGATTCAGAGCCCTTTACTTCAGACAATAAATCCATCTTTGCTTATAACTGAGAAAGACAACTTTGGTGTGCTGGGAATCTTTCATGTGACTCAGGCTGTGAGGCATGCCTCCAACACTCCTGATTTGTGTTCAGTTTGTCTTATCCAAATGTTTTTATTTAAGAGTAAAGAAATTAAGACAGAAACCTGTAATGACCATCCCTGGATTTTTGTAGTTTCTCTGTGAAAATGCTGTGAGCTTGACCTTCCAAAGCAACACTTTCTAAACACAACAGTTGTAGCCCATTTCCATCTGGATCCATGTGAAGTGGCTAGAGAGACAGAAAATAAGCTTACTGCAGCTGTGTTGACTCAAATTGCTTGGCCTCCAGGAAATCAACTACACTGTCTTTGAAAAAATATTTGACAGCTTCCCTGATCATCCCCATCCACTGAGGAATTATGCACCAGAGCAGTCATACCCACATTTCACTGGTAAGGTCACTGATGCAGCTACTGCTGCTGATTTGGTATTGTCCAGATTTTACTTTTCCCTTCCTTATGAAGCTGGTGCATCTGTGCACAAACACTGGGATCCTGTAAGACTAGGGAACCTTTGTTTTTGTTGACCATTGCCACACTGCCTGCATTGTCTACACCAGGAAAAACAGTAGTGCCTCACACTGGTCCCACTCAAGCATCAGGTCTTCCCACTGTCTGAACACATTGTACTTTTCCCTCTGAAATTCCTGGAATTATGCACTCAGAGATGCCTACATAGCTGCCCGGTGACTACATAGCAGCAACAGAGAATTCAGGCTGCCTTCTTAGTAGCAAAATATGAGCTATTACAAAAAAAAAATGGATGGAGCGTCACATTGCGCCTTCCCTATGATAGAATATTATTGATCCTGTTTTCACACTGGAAACTGAAATGGAAACTCAAAAATTCATTCATGCTTATTTACCACAAGTAATGGAAGAGTTAAGCAGAGTAGCCTGATTTTCTAATTCTGCCTTTTGCACCTGTCATCCCTTCCCTCCCTTTCCTGTTCCAGTCAGAATTTTCCTTCCCTAGTGCCCATGATAGGTCCCAAAGAATTCTGGACACTGAGGGGTGAACCTGCCAATTCACAGTGGGCACAAGGCCATGCCAAGAACTTTGCTAGAAGCCAGAAGAAAAAAACCTGTACATTTTTTTTTATACAACAAGCCCAAGAAAAGCCATCCTATCAGAACACCACATCCTTCTTTTCTGGCATGGCAAAAATGCTTCCCATGAGGAGAATATCAGACAAATTTTAAATCAAGCCAGAAAACCTCTTATGTGATCAGAGACAGGTGGGAATCATACATGCAGAGTGTGCAATGAGCATAGTTAATCTCTCCTTTTTGGAGCAAGTGAAAAAGCTATTAACAAACACAGCACGAGTTTTTGTCTGAAAAGCCATTTCTTGCGTACATAAAACAGAACAACTCCATCTCCCTTTAGGGTTTTACTGGAAAAGGGCCAGTGATTTCTCATAATTAAATACAATTGCCTCAGTTGTATGGACACTATCAATAAAGAGCCATGTTCCTCCTGCAAAACTCATCGATATTTAAAATACAGCAAACACTGCATTTTAAAAAATATGTGACATTAATATCACTGTCATTGGGGAACATCCTTCTTTTATTTTGAGCCTTATCAGAAATGAATTTTTACAGGTTTCTTCTGAGACCTCCTTCTTATAAAATGTGTTTTGTGAAAAAGTAGCCACGATGGTAAGCATTTTCTTTGAAAATATTGTTACCAAGGTTTTTAAAGACCGGTGATTTGCTGTTATTCATTCAGCTTCAGCACTGAACCAGTGCCTCTCACCATTTATACTGCACTGATGCAGTATTCCACACAGAGCTGCCCTTTTTTTAATGCCATGTAAAGCAAATTTCCTCTGAAGCGATTTCACAGTGGAAGTTAACCTCTCATATAAATAAAATGTTAACTAGCCATATACATTCCTAATATCAATAGAATCTTGTGGTTTGACAGTTGATCATACTTCCCCTTCTACAGCTAAATTTATTCATGGTCGCTATGTCAGTCCCATCCCTACCTCTGAAGAATTTCTTCACTCTTTTTTTATTTTTTTTAATCAGGGACTTCACAGATTCCATCAATCCCCATACCACATATCTGAATATGTGGATTTCTAGCACTGTACAAGTTTCCACACTCTCTGAAGCTTGCAGGAAAAAATAAATCCACATAATTACAAGCTCTTGCTCAGAAAGCAAGATACAATTGGAATTTGTCGTGTTGATGTGGAGAAGTCTATAAAAAATATCAGGAATATTCAGTGATTCTCTTCAACTTATGAAAAACATCCTTTCAAAGCCTCTTTTTCTTTTGTGTTACTCGTGTTGCCCTTGTACTTAACTGTAAATTTCAGTCTCACGTGTCTGCAGTTTGTACACAAAATGATACAGCACTGAATTGAACCCTAAACAATTTCAAGTTTTCATAGCAACAAAAAACGCGTAACCCAAGAGGCCATTGCATTTACCAAAAGACTGTATTTCATAAGAACAAGCAACTTCTACTGCAGAAATGTTCTCCCTCATGTTTTAGCATCAGCTGCTTGCAATATGATGGAAAGCAGATGTCTTGCTACCAAGAAAATATTTCCTTCTCAAATTAAGTGGTGAAATATTTGGAGTGCACTTAACTTTACTTGAGGTAAAGATCTTAAAAGAGATGTGTGTAGAAAGAAGAAAATATTTTGTGAATTTTTGAGATGTGAAAAAATAATTGTTTCAAAGCCCAAAACTCTGCTTTACAATCATTTTTTTTAAGATTATGAGGTTTCTTTTGCCACATGTTCTATTTTCAAATGCATCATTAATTCAAGCAGCTGAAATTGTTTTATTCAGAACCCTTTTTTGTGCAGGCACCTCATCCTCTTCTTTCCCTTCCAAAACAGACATAGAACAAAACAACTCAGAAAGTCAGTTTGTTGATTATACTGATCGTATCTTAGAATAACTGATAGAAAGTCCATCATATTTTCAGGTTTTTGTGGCTTTGGATTTTTAATTCTGGCTCTCTGTCCTCTCCCAGACTGAGAAGAACTCTGTGAGCAGAGTACAGGAGTGTAAGATTTTTCACTAGCTAGCTGAATCTAGATTGAAATTACTTCTGGGCTCTATTTAGTCAGTTTGTGTGCCTGACTGTCAGGAAGCTTAATAAAGCTCTGCACATAAAGAGCAAGAGAAGCAAAAGTGAACACAATTCAGCAATGTCCTGAAGCTAAACAAACACAAGCAAGTCTCCTTTCTGTTCATTAAAAAACTTATCTTTAATCAACCTCAGTCCATGGTCCTCTTACGTCTCTCTAGATGGCCCCGCTTACTTCTGTGTGCTTTATGCTGTGCTTTGCTATTTTGAGATTCTGTGTACCATATCTCTGCCCTGACACCAGGCATCTGAGTTTTGCAAAAAGGGACTTAAATTACAGCAGCATTCAACTCATGTAATGTTCAACATGTGCAATACAGATGGCTGCACTGAAGACAGTTTCCCTACAGTCTCTTCAGCCACTGGACACAAGTGACAGTGAAGATTAATTACAACATCCAGCTCAGCTGTAGATGTCTATGTTGCAAATGTTAGCATTTGTCCAGATTAATCTTATCCCCAGGGTCTGACTGAAAAATCTGTCTTTGATTCTGTTCTTGTTAAACGTCATTTCCATGTGTATTTCTTTCCCCCTTGTTGTCAATGGAAGCAACTTTCTCCTCCCACTCTGTTCCCTACTCTCCTAACTGTTGTGGACACACATAGCCCTCATATTCTGTAGGACTTGGGCACCTCCTGAAACAGAGCTCTTCATGAGCAGCCTTTACACAGACAAAAGGACCTCCCATCTTCCTGGTAGGACACTAAAGTACAAAATCACTGCAGGGCTTGCCACCAACGCCACATGTCAGCTCCATCCTGAGCTGAAGTTAAAACCAAACAACTTTTCTTTTTCCCTTGCTGAATGCATCATATTCAGAAGTTGAGATGCAAAAATCCAGATGAAATATTTCATTGGAAATTGATTTAATGCTTTACTTTCTCAAATGCAATTGTTTTGCAAAGTAGTTAATATGATAGTAAAATCCCACTCTTTACTTTTTACCAGCTACAAGTCTCCTATTGTCCCAGAAAAGCAGATGTGCTACAATGACTATTGTCTGTCTAACATTAGAGATGATGGGATGGAGATTTTCAAAGCTATCTATAGGACACTTAGGCGTTCAAAAATTCCATTTAAATTATTTCTGGAGGGCATTTGTTGCACTGCAGGATTAATTCTGAATAATATTAAGTCCCCTCCAAGGCCTCCACTGAGCTTCTTCAGGACAGGTGGAATATTAAAATTATAGGACCAACCTGTATAATTATTGCTCCAGGGATAAATGGGCAAAACTTGGGTCTGCATAGGAATAAGTGT
This sequence comes from Drymodes brunneopygia, assembly GCA_013400955.1. NCBI lineage: Eukaryota > Metazoa > Chordata > Aves > Passeriformes > Petroicidae > Drymodes > Drymodes brunneopygia. The sequence goes on along the minus strand of VZTZ01051319.1, from coordinate 399,713 downwards.
ATTAACAATGTGAAAAACTGTCTCAGAGGAAAAAAAATATCTTAGTTTCCAAGATTATACACCACCTGTTTGAATTCCCCTGCTGGGATGAGCATAATCCCAAAGTCTGCTGCTTCTATTGCCCTTTCTGATTTGCTTTGCAATAAGCAAACACTTCCTCCCTCATGAAAAGGAGATCTTTCCTCCTTTCTCTTTTTATACATTCCTTTTTTTTTAAGTCATAGTTACAGATCAAAGCTATTCTTTTGCTTTTAGAAAAAATAAAAACCTTCATTCCTCTCTGTTTATCTATATATGCATATATATGTGCATATGTATGCATATATATAAATATATGATTAAAAGTGTTATTCACTTTATCTGGGAATTACTTTTACAGTAGTACTGAAAAAGGGAAAAAACCTGATAGGAAAAAATACAGAATTTTTGTTTTCACTGTGCAAAATTGTTAAATATTGGTATTGTCCAAGACCGCAATTCATGTTTGTGCAGTGGGTCCCATTACATGCTGTGCGTGTAATTCCTAAAGGTCAACCTGAATGTCTGCACCATGAGGTTCAATTTTTTAGTCTTCTCCTGAAGGGCATTTCTGAAACTCTGAGTTCTTTATTATGTATGACAACTGAGTGACCAATAGGTGCATGTATTCAAATAAGGTCTGCCTCCACTTCTCCCATCTTATCTCTCAGGTTACAAATTTTACAGCAGATTTCAGCAATAAATGAACTGAGACTTCAACAATTTAGCTGAAGTGTAGGGATTTGGTAGATATGTCTGAGAAATCCAAACAATCTACTGACTTTGGAAGTGAAAAAGTTTTGTAACCCAAGTGCATTGTTTGGATTCTTTACACATTAACACTGATACATAAAAGAACATGAAAGAAAAATCTCTTGGATGCAGAATGAGAAATGCCCAGCTGAGTTCAGGCACATTGCAAGTAGATTAAAAATTTGGATGTCCTTCAGAAACTTCATCTGAAGACTTCACAAACCCCTGGGTTAAAGACATTCTCCACTCTTAATAAAAGATGCTTTTTTATAAAGCTCAATAATTTTGGTGCTTTGCAGGCTTGGCTAGGTAACCCAGATTACACAGTCAGAGCACAAGGCACCTATTCAGACTCGTCAGGGTGGCCACAGATGCTGCTCCTCTCTGTGGTCCAGGGGTGACACTCATCCAGATGAGTTAATGGGTGCTCTCCCATCTCTCCAGGTGTTCTCCTATCTCTCTGGATCACCCTTCAGACTGTGGGGGTCACTGCTCAGAAGTATGGGACACATTATGGGATGCAGGGGAAAAGCATTAGCATTTCAAGACTCCACGAGACTCATCATGGGATGCTTAGGAGAAGAACCAAAGGTGAGGAAAGGGATGGATCTTGGTAATTTGGGAACACGCATGGGAAAACAGAGGAAAAAGGGAATAAAAGGGACTGATTGCTGCTACAGAGATTGCTGTTCAGCACACATCTATGACTGTGCGTGGTGCTCAGCAGAGTCTGATTTATGTTATTAAATTCCCTTTCTAAGGTTTTTCTATGATGTGTGCATATGTGTGTGGGGTCTAAGTGCCTACAGCTGGAGTGGGATCCAGGCTCAGAGGCCCAGGTGTCTGTGGGGTAAGTCACTGGAGGAAGTACAAATGTGTGAGGGAGTACAAGTGTGTGAGTATATGAGTTCTAGCAAATATCAAGCCAGGCTTGCTGGTGAAATGGCCTGGGAATCAGATGTGCTTGTGTTTCTGAGGAGGAAGCCATGCAAAGAGCTTGCTGCCAGAGAGGCTAGGGGAATCCTGGCCAGGCATCAGTGACCTCTCTGTACTCACACGTGTATTTGTTTGTGTGTATTTCTGTGAGCAACAGGGCTTTGCCAGCTGCTGCAGAAGGGCTCTGAACCTATGTCCAGGTGCTGGGATCTGGGTAGGCTGGCATCCAGGGGGCAGGTACTGCCTAAGGCCAGCCGCTGGACAGACACACAGGGTACAAATATTCACATGTATACACATATATCTATACATGTATGCATATGAATGAAAGTGCTACTCAATTTATCTGGGAATACATATATACATATTTATATATATATATATCTATATCATCAGCCTGACACGGGGGAAAAGAGGAAAAGGTGAGGCTGCTGAGGCTGTTTATGCTTATGTCAGTGCTAGTTAGCCTATCTGTGCTGATCTATGTGTCCAGTTGCCTATATATGTGTTCTATATGTGTGTTTCTGTGTATTTGCCTGCTGGGAATCCATGCCCAGCTAGGAAGTGTGGAGCTGTGACAGGCTCACCTCTATCAGGTCACTGGATCTCACACACTAACACAGAGCCAATAGTTTACATTTCTTTTACTTTAGAAATGGGATTTGAAGTAAGCACTTACATTTCTCTCTGAGTTTCTCTTGAATCATTACCACTTCTGCTGAAGGTTTTACCAGCCCAGCTTCTGGAGTGAAGTGTCTGCAGCACTCAATAATAGTAACAACATCAACATAGTGCTTACATTGCAATCTCTGTCTGAAAAGCTCTTTGAAATCATCTGCTAATTAATTCAATTAATTAATACAATTAGTCTGTAAAAACACTACACACTCCTCAAGTCATCCACTTGTAAAGCATTTCCCTTCTAACTTTTAAGAACTAAAAATATAACTGCATTCAATTCCCTTAATACCTGTCATTCTTACTCCGTGCCAATTAAGAGCTTACATATTCCTACCTAATGACTAGAAATAAAGAGAGACAGAGTGTGAGAGGAGGGGAGATTGTTTTAGGGTATTAAAGGGAATGTAATTAAATATTTGTTCAGGAGTAATTGTCCATAAATTGCATGAGAATTAAGTTTTATATAATTAGTGCATCTCAATTAGTGTCTTTTCATGATCAGTGTTTAACTCACAATTGTTTTGCTTTATTTTAAATTAAGTACTTCTTTGCAAACCCTTTACTTAAATCCATTGCCCATGACTTTTTCTCTTGGTACGAGAACTGATATTTTTGATGTTATTAAATGTCTGCAGGTGCCCACTACAATTTCCCAGTCATAACATCTCAACTCCTTCCTCATAATAAGTTAAATTAATTTTAGTTTTTCTTGTTTTAGTTTTAAGAATATTTTTATATATCTATATTAAAAAATACATGAGCAAAGTAGACTTGTGCACTTAGCTGGAAGCAGCAGTCTTCTCTAACTTTTGGAGATGAAAGGTTAATTACATCAGGGGAAAGGCAATACAGTATTAAATAATAGAACAGCAATATGTGAATTAAGCCAGACCATCTGTATGATGGAGCAGAGTTATAACAGGTGCATCAGAGCTACCTTGGCTGCTTGAGGTCATCAGGTCGAGTATTACTGAATTATGCAGGAACAGGAGTTTTTATGGATAATAAAAACACTAATAGAGTTTCGCATAAGCATATTGCTTCCAGGGAGGATGACTGACTCATTATCTTCAGAAACATAAAGTTTTTGGCAGCTCTTAAAAACCAGATTTCCATCTGTAACTGAAGTTGCAATTCTTGATAGAAAAGTCTATGTCTTGGTCACAGAGATGGTGATAAATTGCCACTGAAAAACCTGTAGGAGGACAAGTAATTAAAAAAAAAAAAACCCAAACAAAACCAAACTAAAAGCCAAAAAAACCTTGCAGTTCAATGTACTCAGCATGAGATCTGACACAAATTTCTCTTTCCACATGCAACTTCCCATACATATCCATGTCCCTACATTGACATGATATGTCACATCTCCATTTCTATTTCTCATCATTTCAGTATGGAAAATTTGTAATCTCGTAATCTTGGTTCTTTACTGAAAAAATGGACATGACAGACAACCGTTAACAATTACCTAAGAATAACTGTACTGACAGTTCTTTTCGATGTGTAGTTTCGCAAGTCATTCTGAAAGTATAAGAACAGGTCTTCTGGATCAGACCACCAGTGCATCTCTTTAAGAGAGCAAGGGAGCCTGGGCTTTTCATTTAATCCATTCTCTTTGTATTTCCCAGTATCCACACTCATTTTATTAAGAATAACAGAAGTCATAACCCTGTTAATCCCCTCCAGTATCTTGTTTATGAATATGGGTTCCATGAGTATGTCTAATTTCTTATTCAGCATTTTGATACTATGTGCCTCTTGAGCTTCCTGTGCCAAAACTGTTCCAGTAATTTTAGTTATCATTATACCTAGTTGAAGAAAATAACACCTGCATGATCAAGTTGATGTTTCTTCAACAGCACTTCATGTTTAAGAGATTCATGTTAGCTGTCAGAAATACTTTAGGAAGAGTAGCAAATAAATGTGATTTCCAGTAGGCCAGCACTCTTTTGCCTGAAAACATTCATTGAAATAATAGAAAAGCTGATCCCAGATCTTGGAAGTCTTTGTCCCTAGCCACTACATTGAGCCATTCTTACTGGGCTGTATTTGAAAGGCACTGCAATCATGGAGGTGAGAAATAGGAGGAGTTAGGGTAACTGGTGGTTTCAGGTGGAAGATGAAACAGCCCTCCCAGCATGCCATGTCCTCAGAGCAACAGAGCTTCTGCTGTAAACAAGGTGTCAGTGAGCATAAAGGAAAAGATCAAGAAGTGGATGTGTTAGTCAGTTTTAATGGGACTGCAAGACATCATCACAGTGTGGACATGGGAGACACAGATATAGTCTTTGGAGTATATCCAAGGAAGGTGAAATTAAAGGCCAGTCTGAAAAGAGCTACTAGGACAAATTGAGACTGACAAGATGAGCTTAGCTCCTTTAGCTTCACTAAACATGAGGGTGAATTGAATGACCTGCCATAGCATCTTCTAGCCTCGGTTTCCTCTGTTTGAGAGTCTGAGAAAAGCTGAAAATACACAAAGTAAATATTCATGAAGGAGAGAAGCTATTTCTGTTAAAGCCACGAGATAACTTTTTAAGTTAAAGCACAAAAAACTGATGTAAATTGGCTAAGCCAAAAATTAGGTTTACAGCAAAATTCTGAAACAGCCTTTCCATAGCAATAATAGCAACAAAACAAATAATTTTAAGAAGCAGTTAAATCAGGTTATTGAAAGGGTAGATAATGAAGTTACCAATAATCATTGAAGGCCAAATTTGGTGTTTTTTCTGTTCTGAGGACTTTCTGACAGTTGATCTACCATGCTTGTCTTCAAGGGATAACATCCAAGGTTACTCACAACTAGAATGAAAACTAATATTGTTCAGTAAGACAGCAAGAGCCTTCTGTGCAATCCTGATTGAGACGATAATGTGGAGGCAGGAGCAGTGATAACCTCCCCCCATTCTCCCCCTGGGTTCATTGTCCTGTTATGCTCTGCTTTGATTGCTTCGGTGCTAAATCTGATAGCTATGGACATTCATCCTAAAACTGTTGTGACAGGTGCCTGCTTCTGTGCAAACCTCTTTGAGAAATACTCAAAGAGTGGCTAGCAGAAACCTTTTCCTTCAAGAACTGTAAGGACTTTAAAAGCTACTCATTTGATAAGAGCTGTTATTTCAAAGATAACTAAAGAAAAATGTTGAACATAAGAAACCCAGCTATTTCTTTGGCCATTTTATTTTGATTTATTTCAGACTTGAAAACATGGAGATGAGACAGAGAAAGAAAAATCAAGTTGGAAAGATACTCAGAAATTAAACGACCAACCTTGATCTTAACTAAGATATCAAAGAATAAAGTTCTGGTAATTTTCTACATCATGTATTATCTGTTGTCAGTGCTGTAAATACATGTGTCTCTTCACACTCTGACAATATCCTTATGCTGACATGTTAATATTTTAAGTTTCCTAAAAATTTTCTCTCAGCCACATTTTCAATTCACCAAGAACAAAAGACAAGTTTACATATCTAGACAACCAGCAGCCAGACTTTTCAGATATTCTTTTGGAATAAATCAGATACCATTAATGTCGTTCAGGGATGGTCATATCCTACAAAGTGCACAAAGTCCAGTATCTGTAGTGTAACATTCAATATTAAAATCTCAGAAAAGTACAGCACTGTGCTATACTGTGCTTCCACTTCATGAAAATATGGTTCAGCTAGGGACCTTAGACTGCTGAAAATTGGTCTTTAAATCAATCTGATTATAAGTCATTTACAGGGCTCAGTTCCACTTTCAGAGTCAGCTGGAACCTTAGCACTGACTGCAGTGAGACCACAATCTATCAGCAGGTCAATATTAAAAAGCAAGTAACCAAAGCACCATTTTTTACATGTAATACTTGATTCAAAGAAGGGAGAACAGGATATGAAAGAAATGAGAACAAGATGTGCGTGCAAAAGTGTGAGAGATGCAGAGATACAATTACCAATAGCAAAAAAGCTGTAGGTTTCTGAAGGTGATATTAATGAGAGGAATGCGAAGAGAATCTTCATATTTTGCCAGTGGAAAAATACAGTGATTTTCTAATGCTGGATGTTGAAACCCCATCATCACCAAGTGGATTTAAGATAAAACACCTCCACACAGAGGATAATCTCACAGTTGTGTCAGGCTGGGGGATGGTGTAGATTCTCTATTCAAGATTTCAGCTCCCGCATTCTGCCATTCTGTCTATCAAATGCATTCACTTCCCTCTTTTGTGAGATATATAATCATTCCATTGTACCGTGCACTGCTAATCTCTTGCTGCAATTTCTGAAATCTGTGAAATCACTTTTTATGCAGTTTATATTTCAAATCTCTTCAGGGTAGATTTGTGGCTCCATATAAGTATTTTTCCCTTGCATGAAATATATCAAAAAACAAGATGCAGTCACAAAATGTTCCCTTTACTGGATGACTGTACATGTTCATTTGATTTTTATCATTCCGAAGACAAACATATCATCACATCCTCCCAGGAACTTGTAGTGAAAAACTTGAAATACTTTCTTTGCATTTTTATGAAAGTTTTGATAACATGCCTGTGACTGAAACACGGCTCTGCCTCATAAAATAGGTAAAATACAGTGTTCCTCATGTTTAGCAAGATGTATTAGAGGGTGTGAATAAATGATCCCAACAACTTGAGCTACAGGATTCACATAGCAGCTTGTCCCATTGTTGTATCCATACCCTAAGCTGCAGCCTGTTGCTCTGTCGGACACGAAACAATCAGGCAACTCAGGAGGTCAGCCACCAAGGCTGGGCAGAGAGCAAAAAGAGACCCAGCCTCTCTTTATTCTTATATTTATACCTTTTTACAGACAGTTATGGATTGGACAAAGAGGTTACCACCTCTCAAATTCCATAGGTGAGAAACACAGTCCATCACATTCTTTACCCCAGAAAGAAGAATGAAAAACAATCCTTGGCTGGTTATAGAAACATGGATTGTTTACACAAAATCTATGAGAACCTTTGCTACCAACTATAAACACAGCACTCTAGAAAAATCAGGGTGTCAGCAGCCTACCAAAGGGAGGATTTTATATAAGCCTATTACTTCTGAAATTTGTTGATTTTACACAAAAGCCCTACTCCAAACAAACAAAAAAAAAACCAAAACCCAAGACTATTAAACTATTTTCACTTCCTCTTAGACACATACCCAGAGCAAAACAGACAAAACACCTTCTGGACATGAATTGTTATATTTTGTGAAGATGCCCATGGGTGATGGCATTAATTATCACAGACTTATTTGAGGTACTGTGTGCACATTTCTCAAATACTTTAGACTCTTCCTCATAGCTCCCTAGCTATGCCTTGAAGAAAAGCCAGTCCTACTGAGAAGGAAAGAGCCTAAGATCCTTTTGGATTGTGTTCTCACTGATTCTCCCAAGAAGCAATTGAGTTTTGAGTGTTTGGACTTGCACAAATTTCCTAATAAGAGAATTACTACACATCTGAAATAGATCTCAGATGGCCTAACTATGGCCCTGAGACAAAACCTCCTCCTCCTCCTCAGGCTTCACAAAGCTCTTGAGTGTAGCTGTGTCATAGATTCCGTTACAGAGATGGACAGAAAGTGGATTTATCCCCACTTAAGATTTCTGTAGATTTAAAGGAATGGATGATGAAGATAAGGCAAATGTGGACTTTGAACAGTTTATCTTTCCAACAATATGCTTCTCTTATATTACATGATGTGGTATTTTAGGGGGTTTCTATTGCACATCAGTTTCTAAATGTCTGATTCTACGTTGTTATTTCCTTAATGATTTCTCTATGATGGTCTTCGAGCCCTTTTGGGGGGTTCAAACACTACCAGTATTAACAATTAATTAATGTTTGTCTCAGCTGCTTCGGTTATAGCATAAAAAGAATAAACTGCCAGTAAAACAAAAGCCATCATTGTTTTATTTCTTCTGTTTCTGGACCTCAAGTGATTGAAAAGCTTAATGTACTGTGTCTACATAGTGGGCACCTACTAGATGTGTATAAGGTGCAAAATCTTTAAGTAGATCTGGTATTTTGAATTGTCTGCAGTGTTCTACTTGCACATTTAACTGGTCCTGACTATTTGTTCCAAGTAGAAAATGCACTTATATATTCCAGTCAGAAGGAAAGGAAATTCTGAGCCTTTAATGGGACCTGTGTTATTCAGTCATATAATTTTTGTCTTCACAAATTTTCCTTTAAAAACTTTAGAATACACAACTTAGGAAAGTTTCAAAATGGTCATTTCAAGCAAAGCTTCCATTGCTAATATGAGAAATTGCAGAAAATTATAGCAATATTTTAAATCCCTCAACAATTTTTCACAGGAAACCTAGAGGATCAGCTTTAATTTAACTGACATATTTGATAAGCTAGCAATGAATTTTTGTGAAAGGTACTAACTGATTTATGGTTTTAATCTGTGTACAGTGAGTGCTTTATGGAAATCGTACAAATTGCGGGCGACTCCTTAACACATCCCTAGCAATGGTAAATTTAAAAAAGAAATCAAACACATAAAACCCCTCTCTGTTTCATCTTTTTATATGAAAATTAGCATGAGAATGAAAACAAAAACATTGAATGTTGGTGATATGATGAAAAGCAATCTTAAATCATCTAAAATTGCATTAACAGGCAGAAGCTATTTGTTCTTTGTTGCTTTTTCTTGGTTTCTTATTATTCTTAGTATTATTTTTCAGAAAGTTCAAGGTGTCCTGTCAGAGTGACAGGTGCAAAACAGTTGACTTATCCAGAAATATCTTAATGAATCAAAATGAAAGGATTGAATTACCTGTAAGTAAAATGAAAGTGTTTCCTGTTGTGAAGAAGTTTGAGTTTTGCTAAAGAAACATTCTGGAGGGGCACAGATATCCATGTATGAGATTCATGACCAGAAAGCAAATTTTTTCATCAGGTTTTAGTGGTTGTTCCAATGTTTAGTCAATGGTTACTCTCTAGGTAAAAATATTGTTGTGCAATTTTTGAGTGCATTTTGGGGTTATCTCAAATCAATACTAACAATCATGCACTGAGCAAGTAGCAAGTAGCTGCTACCAGGATCAGTAAGTACAAAGTCACCAAAATATGTCCTAAATCCACAAACACAAAAAGTTTCATTGCAGGAGAGTTACAATTGCTTTAAACTCGGGAAAGAAAGTTGTGTGTCCCTCTTCCCACCTCTCCTTCAGATCTATCACAGAATCATATAATGGCCAAGAGATATTCCATACCATAGAATACCATGCCCAGTAACTGGGGCAGTTACTCAGAGGGGGGCTGATTATGGTTTGGGTATGGGCTGGTTATTGGTCACTGGGTGGTGAGCAATTGCACTGTCCATCACTTGGTTCTCTTGGGTTCTGTTACTCCTTCTCTCCTAATATTATTATGATGTTATTGTTGTTATTATTATTATTATTATTGTTGTTGTTATTATTATTATTATTATCATTATTACCATCATTATTATTTGTTTCAATTATTAAGTCATTCTCATCTCAGCCCATGAGGTCTATCTTTTCTTTCCGATTCTCCTTTTCAGTATGGGGGTAAGGGGAGTGAGTGAGTGAGTGAGTGAGTGAGTGAGTGAGTGAGTGAGTGAGTGATTGCCTGGTACTCAGTTGATAGCTGGGGTTAAACCACGGCAAACAGTAAAAACCCCAGGCACAAACCAGACCTAAAGGTTTTCAGTCCCAGTTCACATGAAGAGGAGCATGAGACACCTAAGTAGCCATAATAATATTAAATTAAGGTGAAACTAGATTTAAATAATCCTGATTGTGCTTCTATATAGTGGAAATATTTTTACTGAATCTACATTCATTAGAGTATCTAAATGAGGCACAAAAAAGAAAAAACTTCTGTAGGATATAACTAAAAATGGAAGATGAAAGTGGAGTATCTTATATCAGGCTCCATGTGGAGCAGTGTGGACTTCTTTTGCAATTGTTTATGATATACATGACCAATTGCTTCTTTGACAGGTGCAGATGAGTAGTGCAGCTGATTTCAGAGTACATCATCTTTGATGGCCCCTGCCACTGGATTATGGTCTGCTTTCTTCAATCCACAACAGGTGTCTGAGACCAAGGATTCCACAAATCAGGGTTAGCTCACTGTGGCCCTAAGCAAAAACCATTGACTCTATGATGCCCCAGATACTCCTCACCTTTGAATGAAAAAGAATTACAGGGATTCAGTAGCAGAAAATAGTTAAAGTAAAAAGCCTGATGGCATTATCCTACACCACAACATCTGTTTTTCCTCTTCCCCTTGAAAAGCCTGCTGCAGGCAAAGCAGCACAGGTTGGGTTTAATTGTTCCTGCTGTCTGCCATAAAATACATTATGCCATTTTTCCTACTGAATAATGGAAGCAGAGGCATGATTGATAAAGAGATAAGCCAGGTTAATTGGCTTTATTTCAACAAACATCAATTAATTAAATTAAACACCAGAGGGAGGGCATCTGCTCACTCTAGTTCAGCCTGGAGATCTTCCTCTCCTCTCTCTGCTGATCATGAAAAGCCACAGGGCTCCCTGGCATACCTCCAGGAAGGGTAACCTCATAATGAAATTATTTCAAAATTGTCACATGGTCTGCATTCTTAACCTTTTCACAACTCAGTCAGCTAAAAGAAGCAATCAACACAGCTAGCACTTCATGGTTCCGCAGCTCTCTCAGCAGGAATCAAAAAATTAAAATTCCCTGGAAAGGAAACTGTAATCAATCTGTCTCCTGTAATTTGGCTTGCAGGGTTTTTGTTAATTTTCTTTTTAATTATGGTCTACAGTCATGTAATACATTTATTATTAAGGTTCATTCCATCTTCTACATGCCAATGTAAAACAAGATTGGTCATTTTTGATGAAAGATTATTTTTCATCACAACATGTCAGTCAAAACTAAACTTTCCTCATTTTTTGTTGCATGAACTCAAGCTTTCTCAGAAGAAAAGGAAGAGATTTCCTACCTTCCTTCTCTTATTTTCTTTTTGTTTAATATTTGTTTCTGTAGGCATTTGTGTTGATGTAAGAAATGTAAAAGAAGAGATAGTAAAATGAATGGAATTGTCACTGACAAATTTTTTGTAGTGGTATGAAGATTCTCCCAAGTCACAAAAGACACACAGATACACATGAATGGTTGTTCCACCTCTTTAAATCCCACATGTAATCAATCTGTCACATATTTAAGATCATAGAAAATACAGAAGCCAGTCAAGAAGTCTTCTACTTGAAAACATTCCCCAAGTTAGGATGAAAATACAAATACGATCCCAGCAGATGCTGACCTATTCTGTTCCTAATTCAATGTTTACCACCTCTCCTCCAAGATCATGACTCTCAGATGACTCCTATTCCCTTCTAGATCTTCTTCAGACATTTAGTCCATATCTCCCCTAAAACATTATGGATAGAAATGAACACACTAGTCCAGCCTAGAACTGAGCACATTGGGAGGATTACTTTGAACATTTTCACATGACATTTATGATTATACATTCTTATATTGAATATGCTACTTTCACCTCAGTAAACTATGCCAGATTACTTTCAGTTTGTCATTCCCCTTGCCTCAATGCCAGTTATTCCCCAGTTCACTTCTGTGCAGCTGGGAATTCTTACTGAAGAATATTACCTCATTCTTGTCCTTATTAAGCAGTACCCTATTTATTTTAACTCATTAATGCGAATTACCACAATTTTTTCTTAATTTTAAATCCATCTTTCAGCGTGCTTCCACCTCTCTAGACAGAAGTTAAATACAAGGAAAGTAACATGATTGTCTTTTTCATTGTCCTATTAGTTCATGAAAATGCTGGATAATATTAGACATAAAAAACTACAGAGGACACCACTTGACAGTATCTTTTCAGTTTACTTTTGACCCACTAATTATTGCTCCCACTTGTGCAGCTATTTTATCAAACCTTGTTTGTGTGACTTTTGTAGAATAACCTGCAGATATACAGTATCTACTTCTCTGTAAAAGCCCTGTTATCCATCACACACAGTAATTTTATATGACTTCCTCATGACAAAGACTTGCTGGAAATTCCTCAGCCCTTAAAGGTTTGCCAATAGATTGATGTTCCAGTATTTCTCTAGGCATTAAAATTAAACATCTCAGTCATTCTTCCCTACCCTTTTTAAAGAAGGATCTATCTTTGTCCATTTCCAATCTTCTGGAACTTCAATCACTCTCCACAAACTTTCCCAAGGATTTGCTTGGAGACTGCTGTATGTACAGTTCCACTGTACGTACACTGCCCTTGCCCTCCAAAGCTTCTTCCAGTACTTATTTGTCCTTAGAAGAGGAGCTTCCTATATGGAAAGTGGCTTCATGCAATACAATTTGATTCACAGTTCTGTGTAAATCATTAAGGTATTTCCATCAGCTTCTGTGAATTCTTCTCAGGTCTTATATGTGACTCAATTCTTTACTTCATATACTGTATAGAATCCTCACAACTTTAACACACAAAACCAGAGAAAATCACAACCTATGATCTCTACTCATATGCATTAACTCATCTAGGTACTAATTATTTGTATAAATATTCAATCAAAATCTTGTTAACTGTTCTTTGGTCAGCTGTGGTGTAATGCTTGCTATTATGTGTCCAAAACAATTTTCCAGTCATTGAACTCCCAACACTGCTCACAGTTGTAGCAATATGAGATCTCTGGGACCTTCCTGTGTAGTCCTGATTCACACTCAAAAAAAATACATCCTGAGCAGGCCAACACATACCAACATGGCTTTTTTTATGTTGTCCAGCTTATATTTTAGCATGTTTTTAGTATTTCCACTATAGAGTACCTGCATCTAGATGTGAAATTTTGGCTCATGTAGGTTGGAGCCTATCATTTTTTTCACACACACTTAGTTGATATTATGAGATCTGTGTTTCACTATGGTCTGCAAAATTCTCAAAATACCTCCAGGTCTGTGTATCAGAGTTACATGTGGCATCTCTCCTGTCTTGTCAGGAGACTGCACCTGGCTTGGTTTTACAGCATGGATCCCATAAGATTGCTTTAGGCCTTAGGAGCAAGGTGGTGCTGAAAACAGTGGTTTATGTCTGCCATCTGTGACCTGGCTACATTATGAGTAGAAATACTTGAATCTGGGCTAATGACTAACACAAATCCCAACTTTAATCTAGATCTCAGCTATGGCTGAGAGCGATCAGCTGTCAATCAACCAGGTTTTTTGGCTCAGGCCTCACCAAGCACAGAGTGCAGTCTGCAGCCAGGGAGAATAGAGAAGGAAGAGTGCATTTACTTGTGACATTTTACTTCGTGTCAGCTCAGTAACAGTTAATCTTGTCAAAGCAGAAAAAGTACAGCAGCCACCTGATTTACCATTGATTCCCTAAGTTTTCATAAGATTCAAGTGTTTTGAAACCCTGATTGAAATTCACTCTATAGTTGATAGAGTTGGGGAAAAATACATGAAAGGACCATTCCCAATCCCTAAGAAATGCTGTCACTACACCTAAACAGTATTTTTGACCCACAAGTTTATTTTCATCATGTCCATGTGTCCTTGGAGCTTCACCTCTAGGCTGACCCAGCATAAGAGAAGCAGAAAGCAGATGAGCATGCAAGGCAGAAAAACCACTGTGGATTTAATCTATCTGTCTCTCTCTCATTGTTGTAGACTGTCACTGGCCTCACAGAGGGACAAATAAGCACAGTTACACATACATTATTTAATGTAATTGTATTGTTACTTATCAGTATAATTACATACCTAGGAAAAAACTGTAGCAATTCAAGGCACAGTATAAGCAGCAATGACATTAACCTTTAATAATAATCTTTTCCCTTGACACTGTACTAATGACCATTTTAATTAGTAGTGAAATGATTAAATATGAAAAGCATGAGCCATGATACTACATATGGGCACCTTTCAAAGACTAGTGGCTGCACACCTTGAAAGATGTATTCAGGGAGCTTTATTACTACTGCTGGTTGCAGCCTCTGGGCGCTGCAGGGTTTTCTGCAGCCGGGAGGACTAAACTAAGAGACTGCTGTCTTGGTAAATTGTATGATCTAAAACAAACACAGCCGGATTGTGCTGCAATCTTGGGAAATGCTATGACCTTGGCAGCCCTTCTCCCAGCTAAGCTGTGTTGCTCAGTTCTGTGGAGATCAAAATCTCTCTTAATCCTGAAAATCACATATCTAAAAACACAGCTGATCCTCTTGGCAGTCACTTTAGAAGTAGAAGCAGATGAAGACAGCTTCAGTGTTCCAAGGGGTATCTCCAATTTAGGATCTGCCAGGTGGATGCTCTTCATGTGCACCAGAGTGTACATTATGCTGTACTGGACTAGTTAAGCTCTAGGATGCTTTTCTGACTCGCCCCACCCAAACTTAGTCTTTCTCATCTGTCCCTTTCCAAAGGCTACAAGTCAAGATCTTTTTTATCACAATCATTCTCTTCTGAAGGACTAGAGTCACTTTGCAAGTCTTAATTACTCCCAAGGCTATAAACACCATCTTCTAACAGAGGTTGTTCTCAGGGGTTTGGTGCCAAAATAAAACAGTATTGATGTAGTACCTGTGTGTGTACTAGCACAAGACTGCTGTCTGATTTCTGTATATTTAGGAGGTATTACAGTCCCATTTTAGACCATAAAAGCATTCATTTGTTGGCACAATAGACAAAGATTTGACCCAGGATCAAAGAAAGAACTTCTGCTTTTAAGAAATGAACAGCTGGATCACAGACCTGTTAACACATAGAGTTTGAAATGTCACTAAATGCCTGCTGCCAGGAACATGAATTGCTCCAGACAACTCTGACATGTTTCACTGAACACCNCCCCCTTCCACCACCCTTTCTGAGACCTGTTTTCCCCCTCGTAGGAATCCTGAGCTATTCATTATCACCCACTGGAACAGAAATTCTCTGCACAGAGCACAAAGAATTTAAAGGTCCTGGTAGCGTTTCTGTGTATTGCACTATCTCACAGAACTGCAACAAATACCACTGCCTAATGCCCACTGAAAAATCAACACTAAAACTCTCTCCCTTCATTACAGACACAAATGACAGGCTTTCAGAATGATTAGCTGGAAATTGCCTTTTCCATCAGACACAAGCCCAGAGGAAGGAGGGTGCCAGAAAAAGAAGATGCTTGTATGGGCTTCTTTGTAATGCAAATGTAGGAACATGCTTTTTATCTTCAGACAAGTGCAAGTGCTTCACAAAGATTTTATTTAAAGCTTGTGTTCTCATGCATTACAAAAGTGAAGCAAAGAGACATGCCAGCATTAATGAACTTCTAGGGGCTGTATTATTAGTTCCGAGGAATAAAGAGAGAGAGAGAGAGAGAAAGAAAGAGGACACAATTTAATGTCAGACTTATTAACAAAGAGACAAATGTTATTCATGCAAGGAATATGGCAGAATTGAGTCACATCTCTATTTACTCTGGGGACTTCATATAAACACAAAACCAGTTCTGTCTCTATCAACATTTAAATCACTCTAGTGCATCCCTAAGATCCTTTTTTGGGCTGTTTTCCTCACATTTCTATATCACAAAGCTCTAATAGCCGTGGTGACAGGAAGATGCAGTTCAAGTGAACGTATGTGCCTACAAAGCACTTGCTCTGTTGTGTGCTTGCCTGGCATTTAACAGTGATGTTGTAAATACATAATNCCACCCAAACTTAGTCTTTCTCATCTGTCCCTTTCCAAAGGCTACAAGTCAAGATCTTTTTTATCACAATCATTCTCTTCTGAAGGACTAGAGTCACTTTGCAAGTCTTAATTACTCCCAAGGCTATAAACACCATCTTCTAACAGAGGTTGTTCTCAGGGGTTTGGTGCCAAAATAAAACAGTATTGATGTAGTACCTGTGTGTGTACTAGCACAAGACTGCTGTCTGATTTCTGTATATTTAGGAGGTATTACAGTCCCATTTTAGACCATAAAAGCATTCATTTGTTGGCACAATAGACAAAGATTTGACCCAGGATCAAAGAAAGAACTTCTGCTTTTAAGAAATGAACAGCTGGATCACAGACCTGTTAACACATAGAGTTTGAAATGTCACTAAATGCCTGCTGCCAGGAACATGAATTGCTCCAGACAACTCTGACATGTTTCACTGCACACCTGAGGTTGGAAGGGATTTCTGGAGCTTATCTTGTCTGGCTCTCCTGCTCAAGCAGGGTCACCTACATCAGGCTACCCAGCATCACATCCAAGTGACCCGTTACTCCTGGGTGATCCAAAGTCACTCCCCTGTCATAAGGAGGACAATCCCAATTTTCTACTAACATGATTGGAAACAAACTTTGACATTAGAAACAGGTTATGTAAAATCCGCCCCNAGAGAGAGAGAGAGAGAAAGAAAGAGGACACAATTTAATGTCAGACTTATTAACAAAGAGACAAATGTTATTCATGCAAGGAATATGGCAGAATTGAGTCACATCTCTATTTACTCTGGGGACTTCATATAAACACAAAACCAGTTCTGTCTCTATCAACATTTAAATCACTCTAGTGCATCCCTAAGATCCTTTTTTGGGCTGTTTTCCTCACATTTCTATATCACAAAGCTCTAATAGCCGTGGTGACAGGAAGATGCAGTTCAAGTGAACGTATGTGCCTACAAAGCACTTGCTCTGTTGTGTGCTTGCCTGGCATTTAACAGTGATGTTGTAAATACATAATGTCATGACTTCCTTTCATTCACTTTCATTTCTGCTCAGAAACACATGCAGAGTGGGCTCTGCAGAATGGGCAGAGCTTCACAGGCAGGCCAGGAGACATGAGAAGAAGCAAAAACACAAAACAAAGAAAAAAACCCAAAGGTAAAACAAACCCCAGAAAAATAGAGAATTCCACTAATATAATCTTTATTCCCTTACCCTGTCAGCTACATTTCCAGGAAGACAACAAATGCCACATCCCAATATGGTGTTTTTTCTGCACTTCTCCACCTCTGCTTTCACAGGCACCCTATTTTTTTCTAGATAGTAATTTCCAAATAGGTGAGAAAGGGAAGGGCAGACACACGTCTAAGGGTATCCAGATGAGGAGGTGGAGTAACATCATTTCCCAGCTGATGTTTGAAACCCAAGTTAGCCAAGTCACTGATACAGATTGCCTTGGCAAATACAGAGCCTCCAGCTGTTTAGCTGGTCCAGCACTGAACTCAGAGGAGAGATCAATTGACTTTGCAAGGTCCTGTTCCATGTTATTTTCTACAAGGCAGAAACTGCCTGACATTCAAGCTGGAATTGATTGACTACTGAGGGAGAGAGTAGAAAAACTTACGATCCTATATCCACGTATTTTGAAGATAATGTAATCAACAGCACCTCGGTAATTAGCTGGGTTACATATTATTTATTCCAGGACTCACTTTCCAAAAGCACCCAGCAAGGTAGATTTTTCCCCCAATGCCCAGCATCAAAGGTTGTGGCAGAGCAGGCAGCTCACTTGACCTCATGGCTCTTTGGCCATCCTTGGGAAGAAAAGCATAGGAACAGCTCATTTAAAATGTTGACCTACACCATAGGATAAAGAATTGGTTTTCAAATAATGCTACATCTTATTGAGGGAACACTTTAGGCTAAATTAAGGCACCTCTTTGAAAAACTTTGATTCATACATACTGCTATTAAATCATTCTTAAAAAAAAAAAGTAGGGAAGGAAGGAGAGAGAAAGGCCACTTTATTGTAGGAAGAACTGTTGAAAAGATTTCTACAGCCAGAGAACATACTGATTAGAGGTTTTCAAGGATACTCATAATTCTGCATACTTCTTAGGAAAAAAAAAAACATTTTACTTAAAGAAGGGGATGAACTTCTAGAAGCAAAGATTTCAAGAGTTTTCTTGAGAAAGCTGTTCCTTTAACAGAGCTTATATTCACATTTAGATCCACTCTCCCAAACACAGACACATTGAGAAAAAGTTTCCACTTCAGCTGAGCGATAGACATGGCCATCTTCCACATCTCCCCTTTTATGCTCAAAGCCAGAACATAAATCTGCTTATGACATTGTGGGTGGTCATAACTCTAAATATTACTCTCAGATGAGAATAAAAAGACCATGGGGCTTCCCTTCCACGATGGACACTGCACATGAAATTTTGCTTCTCTCTGAAAGCCCATGACTCGTGCAGCTCTTATGATGTGTCCTTCTTCCATCCAGGACAGAGTCAATTTTTTGCAGTGAACCATGACAGGGCAGGGCCTGGAGTTGCATGAACATGGCTATGAAGTTATTCTAGACCATGTACATCATTCTCAGGGCTGGGTAAGGGACTCTCTGGCTTCCAAGTAAAAGGGTGCAGCTCACAGTTCAAAAAAGCATGGTGGGAGGAAGAAAGCCATCTGGGTTTCTACATTGTCATCCAGGGTCTGTGGTGAGCATTTTTACATGTGTGTCATCTGTTCTTTTGTATACTGTTGTAGTTAATATTGTTGCTGTTACTGTTGGTTTTGTTATCTCATTGCTGTCTCCAGTAAACATTCTTATCTCAACCTGTGATCTCTGTCATTTGTGCCTTGTATCAGTGGCCTATTAACAGGAGTACTAAATTGGGAATACCATTTCTAAACCATGAAAATGTGCAATTCAGAACAGATGGAACACTTTGAGAATCCTGCTCTAAGTCTTCAGCAGCTGATAAAGTTCACAAAGAGATGGGATTTTCAGTGCTTATGCTCCTGACTCGTTTGAGCCCAAGTCTGCCTATACTCTACACTCACCCTCAGCTTTCATCAGTGGTAGGACAGAGAACCTTCTGTGCCTGGCTGTGCCTGCACATTTCACAACTTGTTAATCATGGGACTTCATCTTGCCTTCAGAATTTGCTGACTCCTGGCTGGCCTAAATGAAGCAACTTCTACCTTGACAGTCTACTCCACATAGTAAGTTGTGATCTTTTTCTTCAACCTATTGTCCTGCCTTGGAAGCTGACTGTGTTTTAGAAGCAAGGGTAGAGCATATTGTACCTATTGAATGGCTGTGAAATGACAGATAAGAGGTAGAAATAAAGAGCAGACATTGCATAGCAAAGAAAAAAACAATTTCTTAAAAGGCTGGGGAATGCAAAGGAAGCATTCCTCACCTTCCAACCTGTAAAAAGACACTAGCTACAAATGAAAAAAGCAGGATTTAGAACTCTTGCTGAACTTATCTGCTGAATAATTCATGAAAACCAGAGTTGGGTCTGTTTGAACATCTCCACTAATCACCAAGGATTATTTAGTTATTGCTCACTGGAACACAAGTGAAAAAAACCACCCAAACTTAAAAATTTAAAGCTCTTCAGAAGAAGTAAAATATCTGCAGGCAGCACATGGCTCACAAGTAATTGGAGTGACCTTTGCCTTCTCTCAGACTTCATCCAATGGCCAGAAAAATCCCACCTGTCCTGCAAAAAACAATGGTATTAACTATCCAGGCTCATTGCCACTCACTGAAGCTCACTTCCCACAGCAGGAAGTGCCCTCCAGGAGAGTGGAGTTAAATGGCCCTGGAGAAAGAGAGTGAACAGAGATAAAGAACTTACTGGGACATCTGGCTGGAAGTGAGGCCTGTTCTATCCATTCATCAATTTGGACAATTCATCCTATCCATTCACCAGTTTCTGCTTATCTCAACACATGCTTTTCAACAACACAAGACAAAAGATTTTTTTTCCCTAAATAGAAGCCTTATTTCCTTCTTTGCTTTGTCTAATGTTTATGAATGCTTATTTTCAACTTGCTTAACACCCATTTCTCATACCTGGCTCCTGTACAGCCACGCATATCAGGTCATCAGTATATCTAGACTTTGGTACAAGGGCTTCTTCTACCAAGCCTTCCTGGCAAAGTGCCAAGATATCTGAAACCTCCTCTTGATGTGAGAATCCCAGCAACTCCTTTATTATGTGGTTGAGAGCTAGAAGCCTGGGGTTCAGATCCAAGCAACTGCTGTCCCCAGTTGCCCATCATGGGAGATGCAGGCATCACTGTCACAACAGAAAGTTATTCTGAGGCTTTCCTTCCATGCCTCTTCTCCTTCTGTTCGGCATTCTGACTTCCATATATAATATGTGGGCAGTCAGTCTATAAAAGTGGGGAGGCTCCACAGTGAACTCTGCAGTCCCATTTTCCCAGGTGGTTGCCCCTGGTGACATAGTGAAGCTAGAAGTGCTCAAATGGCTTGTAGTGGTTTTAGTTCGCCAATTTAAGTGTCTGGCACAATGCCAGCAGATATACTAAAATTTACTTGATGTTTGCTGTGAGATGAGGGTTAGGAGCAGGCAAAGCAGGCTCAAACTTTAGGGAATATAAAGAAAGTTTATTAATGAACCAAGGCTAAAGGAAAAAAAAAAAAAAACTAAGAAACACCAGAGCAAATTTTTTGGACCACCCCTCCTCCCTGACCTTTCTATTTCTGTTCCCTTGACAACACATAAAAAGACAACACTTCCACCTCTAGTCAGTTTACCACTGTTGAGATAGCCTTTGTCTCAGCTCTTTTAGGGAGAGAAGTTTTTTTTGCTTATACTATGGGTTTTCTGTAAGAAAATACAGTTTTTTATGGGTCTTCAGCCTCACCACCAGCCACCCGCCCGGGAGAAGAAATTCGCTGGTGGTGGCCCC
>VZTZ01051319.1:268730-378459 GCA_013400955.1 Drymodes brunneopygia | reverse complement strand
TCCCCCATGCCCAGGCTGCAGCTGCCCGGCTGCTCCAAAACCTCCCTCCCCCCCCCGTTCTCCCTGTGGGGGAGGGGGGGGGCGGCGGCCTCCAGCCTTACCGGAGAGAGAAGCAAAGAAATCCTTTTCTACTAACAGCAGCAAGCAAAAGAGGAAGAGGATCAGGGGTTCTCTGCTTATATAGGGGTTTTCGCCTCAAAGGCGGATCAAGTTTTTTATTGGTGTACTTACATGTCAATCTTTAAAAATACTTAGTTATTGGTTCTCTCTCTGAGGAAGGAAGTTGTTCAACTTCCTGCAGCATAAGTCACTTTTAAAACTAACATCCTTCTAGGCCAAACCAAGACATGGCTGCACTGGGGTTTGGGGAATGGATACTATACTTCTTGCCTAGATCTCAAATAACCAGCTATGACAATGCAATGGAATATGAAGACAGTCACCTCAAATCTTCTGGCAAATCTTTTACACGCAAGACAGCTCTGAGAAAGTTTATAAAAACAGAGCAAAAACAAGCTGAGAAACAACTATGTAGAAGTGCATGCGGGATTTAAGGCAAGAATAGGCATTAGCTGATGGCATGCTGGCTAAGTACTCAGAGGAGGAGTTCAGAACCCAGCAGTCAGCTGGAGCCTTGGACCCCTTCCAGTCGTGTCTTTCCTAAGACAACAGACTTTGAGGATAGCACCTCAGTGCAGTGCACCTTCTGCCCTACAGATGCAAAGAACTGTCTGTAAAACTTTAATATCATGTTTGAGTTCACTTAGGTATCAGAGTATCCTTAAAAATCTGTAACATAAATCAGGAGCCTCAATACCATTTTTAAATCCCACTTCTGAAATTCTCATTATGTTACCATGGAAGATGACACTGTTAATGTTGCAAACTAAAACTCTTGGGGGAAAAATGCAAATTGTATGTATATGTTTATTGCCTAAATCAAGTCCCTGATCAGGATGGGGTGGGAGGAAGGAAGAGGTAGGTGGAAAATAAATCTGTGAGTGATACTCACTTGTTCATCATTTGCTGTGGGGTCCATTATATTCCCTTCTCTTTAACGTTACACTTCTACAACTCTTAAAGCTTCCCTAAAGAGATTCAGATTTTCTCGTCTAAGATGTAATATGCAATTAAACAAGTGGTAAGAGTTTTGGTTTTACTCTGGTATTTCTTTTTCATCCACTAAAACTGTGAATCATAATTAATTCAGTTAAGTTGAGAGGCAAATAGCAAGATTCTGCAATCCGTGGAACTGAATCTTGGGTATTTATTCAGACAACTGGGAATGGCTTTATTGTCTCTGTCAAGAACAATTCCTCAACTACATATCTCTCCACAGAGCTTACAACTGAGAATCAAACAAATTCTCCAAGGAACACTTACTCTTATGGTACTCTTCCCTCCTCTGTTTTTGTACAAACTCAACTAGTTGGTTACTTACCAACCAGTAACATGGATTTCACAGCTGAAATCCTCTGAAATGTTGTCATGCCTAAGCATCATCTCCTGGCAGCTCCCTCCTGAAGCCTACAGTGCACTATTTGTTGGGTTTTGACTGAACAACATAGTCAAAACTGGATCATGGATCTGCAGCATGCAAATATAAAGCTTCTATATCTGTATCTGTATCTAGATAGATAGATCTGAAGCATGGCATTGGGATGTTTTTAGGAATGTGGCAAGATGATAATATCTAACAACCTGGAAAGTGAAGTGAGCACAATCAACTGTCTTTATCTGCCCTTCCTAGAGCCAGAGATCAACATCTTCTCCCCATCAAAAGCACAGTTCCTTTCCATCCCTGTCTCCATTGCCACACCTCACCTAGCACAGGGGAGAAGGAATGCCACAACGCAGTTTATGTGCAGGTCCATAGGATCAGGGACAGTAGCACAGCTCCTGTCCTCTACCTTCAGTGTGCTTCATTTCTGGTGATGAAAGGACAGTTTTTTGATTGACCTCTTGTGGGAAAAATGAGTAAAACATTTATGGTTCAGTAAGCTTTTGGCCATTCCTCTCAGCCAGGACTTTCCATTAAAGTGCCACAAAGGCACCAATGGAGCACATACACACAACAGAGCAAACTATATCATCAACTAAGAGAATTTCAATACTTTTTTGATCTAAAATGAGTTTAAAACTTGACCTGGAGGCAAAAAGCTCACATATTCAGTTCTGAAGAGCTACAGTGTTCCTGAAAACCCCCAGCTGCACAACTCTGACCTCCTGTTTTATGAGCTTCTTTGTGTACCACTGTAACAATACACATAGGTTCATGCAGAAACATAAAACTTCCAGTCCAGAGCTAAATTGGTTCCTCCCAGCTGACCTCCTCTTCTGGCAGATGCTTCAGAGCAATGGCAGAGGCTCTGCAGTGTGTCTGTAGTAGAACTAATGTTGACTGGTCAAAGAAAATTCCTATTCTATTGCAATCAGAAGTAGTCAAACTCATTCTGTTGACAAAATGGCTAGCAGACAAAAAAAAAGAGACCTCAAGTGTCACTGATGCCAAGCTCATAATGTTACTAGAACTCATACTTATTACAAGTTCCAGAGCCCATAAAACTACAGAAAGCTGTGTTGCTCAAAGGGAGCAGTGCAGGACCTCGAGGGCTGCTTTATTAAGGCAGCAAATTGGTCTTTGGGATAGGTATTATGCCATCAGTGACGATGAAGGGCAGAATCCCATCACCTGATTGCAGTTTTCTAGCCCATTATTTATTTACACAGGTAATTAATTTCTGTGAAGTGCAAACATTTATCAACAATTCCATTACCTAACTTTTCCTTCTAAATTCTTTGTAGGACCAGGCACGTTGGCAGCTTCAGTAACTACCATCTAATTAAAGTAATTGTTGGACTGCATTTCTTATTCTGTTTCATGTATAATTATACTCCGTGGGAAACCTTGTGGGATTTGAAACAGACTTTTAATCTATTCCACATGAATCAAAAACAACTCCCAAGAAAATAATTTAATAGTCATGTTTAACAGTGTGCCACTTCATTTGCACCAGAGATTTCACAGTCTCAGTGCTACTCATGGACCTTTACAGTCACACAGGGACAACAAAAAGGCTCTTTCAAAAGGCAAAAGCTTCCTAAAAATTTTGTACATTAATTAAGTTGGTTTAAAAGGGAAATCTTTGCTGATTTGTTTGGACAAACCCTCCTAAAGAGGCTGACAGCTGCTAATCCTGAAGTTTTATGGACAGTTGCACTTTTTTTTAACTTTGTTCCTTAAATTTACCATGGCCCATTCATACTCTCATGAATTCTCCTTCCTTACTACCTGACATGAAAGCACTATCAATTTTGGATCCTTGATAGCATGTACTTTCTCTACTACTCTGTTTATAACATCAGTTATGCTCTAAATGTCTTATTCTGGCACTGATATTGCTACATTTCTTCACTCTAAGTGGTTCTACTAAGGAGGATACAGGGAAAAAGAAAAATCCCTGTCCCTTCTGTGGTACTTTCATGCTCAGAGTGATGTAACTAGGGTCCAGGTAGAACAGGTGCATTGGAAATGGACATTTATGAGGTTACCTCTGGCTACATTTAAATTCAGCTGCTGATGTGCACCCTTTCAGGACACTGGAACATCAGTCAATGGTCTACTCGAGCACAACACTCCCCTTGAAACACATCAACAGTTTTCTTTTTGTGGAAAAGAACACATGAAAGCAAATAATGAGAACTTGATCTCAGTTGAGCATAGAGCCAGGTGGTTCAAGGACCAGCACCTTAGAATGGGAAAGCAGTCCTGTGTCGCTTAATTTAAACGTGTCACACAGAGAGGGTGCAATTTTTTATTAATCTTTGTGAAACATGAACTCTTTTTTTGCCATTTGAACTGAAAATTGCTCAAGTTTTCAGGTTCCTAATTCCAGAGCATTTAAAGAAAAAAACTCAAATATGCTTTTCTAGTTATGGATGTCCAGCTTTGCTTTATAGACACAAGCAAGCAGAAGCTGTCTAATCCTACAGGTGTCTTATATACAATACACAAACACTTCAGAGCAGGAAGCATACAGGGATCTTTGTTTCGTCTCCCAAGGAACAGAAACAGTGCCTGTAGTTATGCTTCTGAATAACAAGCCCTTCCATCTAGATTGAAACACTATAGCCTGATTACTTGCAGATTTTCATATTGGCTAAAATTACCAGGTAAGTGGATCTACAACGTTCTCCTTTCATGCTTTATCACACTGTCTTTCTGTGATTACAGTTTATTAAATTAGAAGTGGTCATTAGAAATAGAGGTTGCCAAGCTATTTATCAGGTTAATAAACTCAGCATTCTCTTGCTGCCTTATTGATTTGGCAGTCTGAAGCCATTGGACAAACAACTTTATGGAGATGTTTATTGCAGTTATAGGATATTATATAGGTATTGAACTTCACTGTCATGCCAGCTAGCCAGTACTTATATAAACTGTAATTATCTTAGGCAGGTATATTTCAACCTGCACTCAGACTTCATCCTGACTCATTACACAGGGAGGAATTTCACCCACCAAAAACACTCAGTGGTTTGTCAGATATTAGCTGATAGGGTTTGCAGCTGGCCAAGGAACTCTTTCTTATCTCTGAACAGACAGCCTGAGCAGGATGATGTAACATGGAGATGGATTTGGGACACTGCAGTCAGAGCACACAGGAGTCAGATTCATCCTACAGACCTGGGGTTACTCTTTGGCATCATCTACCACTTCACCAGAAGAAGCATCTAACAAAACTGAATTGTGTAACATAGGCTGGATACAGGTTTTGTGAATATCTCCTTATGCATTCACTATAAAAGCCTCCATTACCATTTCATGAGACTTTTCCAACCTTTTGCAACCAAAGTGACGCTTTTTCAAAACTACTGGGGAAAAAAATCACATTTTATCAGCATGATTACAGTGGCTCTACAAAGAACTAAATGCAGTTTTTACTAATATTCATATATTGCATACAAATGTTTGCAGATTATTCTCCTCCATTTTTGTAAAAAATTAATGCACAGTCCAACTGATAAGCTAGTGAAATATCTGTGAATGAGCTCTTATTCTAATGGACCACTTGCAGTTATATCACTTGTTAAAAGAATGGATATTTTGAAAGAAAATTAATGTTATACAGGGAATAAAACATTTCAAAATGACAGCAAGACAAAGGCACTACCTTGGGAATTTCTTGAAAGGGTCAGGCACACAAAAACCTTTCAAAAGCATTCTGTTTTGGAAACACTCTTCACAGAGCAGTACATTTCTATGGGGTTATCTTACCTTTCTTTCATTTTTTTTTTTTCTGTCACCATAGAGCATAACCTCTTTAGATGGGTAAGGGCACCATGTGAGCCAGTGACAAAGAAGATACACTGGACTGCAAATACTTCCAGTTTAAAGAGAAATCCAAGAAAATCCCTAATCTCCTTCATGCTTGACTCCCTTCATATATATATTTTTAAATATATTTCTTTATCTTAATTTGACAGAAAAGGCAAGGTTCATACAGCTAGTCAGTGGAAAGCTAACACAAGGACAAATCAGAATTAATAAATAAATATTTAAATAAAAACAAACAGCAGGTGTTCAAAGACTTGTGGTGGAGGCTTATAGGTCCTTGTAATGCACAATCAGAGCTTTTTCTCTTTCAAGAAAGCTTGTCTCCTTTCCAGTGTTTGATTTCTTCATTCCCATCACACTTTTAGACTTGTTACAGATGTTAACATCAAACTTAGAACCTCCTCCAGTATAAAAATCAGAAGGCAACGAGGTTTTGCCATGAAGAGGATCACTTAAAGTATTTTTTCGTCACAGAATAGACCAGTAGACAATCATAAAGGCCAGGAAAATGCCCTTCTGTTGAAAAAGGTGTGACCATTTAGTCCATTAGATGTGTAAAGGGTGTTATTTACCTTACCAAAATTGCAGTCAAATGCTATATTGAAAATTGAAATGGTGAGATGTTATTTTTTTGCTGGGGCAAATTCTAGTCCTTAGGGATTACTATATTGCATTTCAGAAAGCTGGTGTCAGATGACAAAAAGAAGCCAGTAATATGTGATTTCTAAAGGATCTTTACAGAACCCTGTTGAACACCCCTCTGGTGATAAGTGTGTCAAAAACAGAGAAGAAAAGCACTTGGGTGGATGAAAATTGTTTTCAGAATAGCATTTTACCTTGCTAAAAAGGTTTATTAGGTTTATTTCCTTACCATCAAACAGTTTCTCTTAAGAAAACTTTACTGCTATTAAAATAAATGTCAAGCTACACAGTGAAAAAACAGACTGTAGAGAGGATGTATATGAAATAACACATGGACTGCCTTGCTGAGCTTTTGTCCTCCTGGTGGTCAGAACTCCTATTGGATAGCTGTCCTAATAAAAGCACAGCAGAGCTACTTACCTGGAAATTAATAAGAAACAAAGTCATAAGGTCTGTGGCGTTAGATGGCTCTCACTGATTCAGAAATTATGTCAGTCTTCATCAAACCCTATCACAAAATGCCACAGAAGGGGAAAGATCCCCAAAAGGCAGGAGAAGCCAATGTTAGTCAAGGGAAAACTAGATCCTAAAACAATACAGTTTTTTTTCCTTCTCTTTCTAGACTGATAAAGACAATTTGTGATGCATTCAACTCCAGATGGAAGAGTTAATCACATTCAACTTTCACAATTCATAGGTATTATCAAATATTGTAAAGTCTATAAAATAATTTAAATAAATTTATGTAATGCAGATATGTAAGTACATGTGCATATATAGCATACACAGAATTTTAAGATATTTTTAGTCTAAGGAAATAAAAGTATTTAAAATAGGTAAAAGAAGGAGAGTAAAGTCCCTAGGAGGTTCCATATCACAAAAAGACTGTGGTAAATAAAAAAATAAAAATCACGAGTTCATTAACATATCATTCTGTGCTCTCTTTCTGACTCCACAGTGTAGTCAAATAACTTTAATGCAATGATGCCAAGTGCCTAAAAACTGAAAGAGCAATTACAACATTTGACATCAATGGAAAAGCTATCATGAAATGTGTTGCAAAATTTCTGTGGAAGCAATTTAATTTTTAAAGACTGATGTTCTTCTTCCCTGGAAAATAACATTGTTGCATTTGGAGAATTTATAACAACCAAGAAAGAAAATTTATTATAAACAAAACTGAAAGTAATCTTTTATTGTTCATACTAAATGGAATAAAAAAAAAATTTAAAAAAATATAATAATTGGGCTCTCTAACATCATTCCAGGATGAATCCAGCATACTTGTTCATTGTGCAGACAAAATCATATTTAAAAATTACATTGGGTGACTACATTGTTGAAGGATTTTTAATCCCCTTTTTAACAGTAAAGCCTACTGTTAAATTGGCCAAGATGTTTAAAAATTATTGCTGATTAGATTCCTAAACTTTACTCATACAGATGTGATATAATCAGAAGCACACCCAGTACTGCTGGTTCTGGGATTATGCAGTACTTCACAGTAATATATGAAAGAGTTACTCACAAGCCTTCAGAGTATGACAAGTCACTTCCAAACTAAAGAGAGTAGGTTTACATTAGATATTAGGAAGAAAATCTTTGCTGTGAGGGTTGTGAAACACTGGAACAGATTGCCCAGAGAAGTTGTGGATGTCCCATTAGTGTTCAAGGCAAGTTTGGATGGGGGTCTCAGCAACCTGGTCTACTGGAAGGTGTCTGGAAGGTGGCTGGAAATGGATGATCTTTAAGGTCCCTTCCTACCCAGGCTATTCTGTGATTCCATGAATATCTAGATGTTACAGGGAAACGAGAAAAACTAGTGCTTAAACATGCAGATATACTGCCCACAGGTCTACAAAAGGCCATAGGGAGCCTCTCAATGGCACACCACCATCCTCTTCTCAGCAGAAATACCAGACTTGCTCACATTAAAAAAGTGTACATTTCTTTTGTAGGAAGAAAAGACTGCCACTTTTGAGAGGCAAAAAAATCGAACAGTGATTTCACTAGAACCTTCCTGAAATCAAGCCCGAGGGAAAAAAGGAAGTTTCTGCCAAGATAAGCCAAAAGAACTAGTGTTAGTAGCTACTAAATAAAAACCCAAAAATTTAATAAGTCCTGCAAAGTCATGAAGCCTCAATGCCCCTTTAACCATGTTGCTTATAAGCTTTATTTTGCATAGTAAATATATTTAATTTGAGTACTCAGTTAGTAGTGTTTGGATTTGTGGTTTTGCTTTGAAATTCTCCTAATTATGAAATTTCTAATCTGCCTTAATGATTTTTTTCGTCTGTGGAATGTGTAAATTCACTCTCATAGCTGCTGGCCATTTCCATGCTAGTTCTGTTATTCACACCTTTTCTCTTGTGACTTTATTGCAACTCCAAAGATGACAGAGACCTAAAGCTATTCCAAAGGGGTGATGAAGACCCTGCCACATGTTTTGCCAGGGTCTGTACAGACACATCAGGGAAAAGAGAGATGTGCTTCCTCTGCCTCCCCATCCTGGGAAGGCTGTCTGACTTCGCTTGGCAAGAGTGCATCCCCTTTAATATTGTTCCCTGAGCCAACCCCTAGCCCCTAGACTAAAATTCTCCTTCTTAGGCTAGGCAGCCTGTTATGGACTACCTGAAATGGTTTCTAACAGCACTTTCTTCTGCAGCTGAGATTCTGCATGAGAACTGTGGGATATCAAGAAAGAAGATGTTTCAAAAAAAAAAAAAAGCCTGTATTTCACACTGTGGGGGTAGATATTTTTGAGGTTCTTTGACCTTAGGACTCAAAATTTTGTAGAATTCAAAATTTTGTTCAGTCTCCCTGTAGAGGGCCAGAAAGGCAATGATTAAACAGTGACTACTGTACTATATTAGCGGAAGGTGTTGATATACTATAGCAGATGTAATATTCTTAATAATCCATTAAGAATACCTTTGAAGTTGTCCAAAAGAAACTCAGGGTAACTGGGGTAATATTTGTAGGATTTAAAAGGCAGTGTGTAGGTATCTGAGGCAGTATCAACAAAGTTTCACCCATGAAACTCCATGGAGTGAACCTTGATAACATTCCCCAAGCTCTTCCATTTAATTTTCCTTTTGTCTCTAAATTCTGTGGCTCTAGCTGTAAAATTCCTACAAAGAAAGAGGGTCTTAAAGTACTTCCAGCTGTGCTAACACCTGAAGAAAAAAAGATATCTCAGGAGATAACTGCAATTGAATATCCACATCAAAGGAATTTGAGAAATTTCTGAACTTTAGTTGCTTTTTCACATCATATCTTGGGTCTTTCACAGGATATAACTGTGAAATGGAAAGGAGACCAAAAGAAAGCACTACTTTCTCTATTATCTTTGCAATGCCTTTAAACAGGGAGACAAATCCAGTTCTTCAGCTGGGTGAGAGCTGCCGTTTTGAGTCAGCTGAGACAATCTTCCAAAGTTAATCACTGTGCTCATATTGTCACTCAAAAAGCCTGTAGTGTTTTTTACTTCCCAATAAATAAAAGTTAATCAGTACAAAACACATAACACAATAAACTGCTTTGCCACAGAGACAATCAGACAACAGACTTTTAATTCCCAGATTTTTAATTTGTTCTTGAGCCGTTACGGGACTGTAAAATATTTGCAATTGGACTCTACTAGTTTCTCTGTTTTCCACAGTATGGAGCACTCCACCAGAATGTATGTAACATTCTATGCTATGTAACATTTCGCAATCACCACCAAAAATCTGGTTGTGATAATGACTTATTTATAAGTTTGCTTGCTTCTGAGTTCTAATCCTTCCTGACACTCAATCAGGATATCAATTTCCATGATAACAAGGCGTTGTCCTTCTGCCCCCATTTTAACAGGATTTCTTCTCCAATTTTTTATGTCTATAGTTTTAAGGTATACTCCAAATATTAGAACTGCCATCATAAAATTTCAGGAACTGGAAGCACTGTGGTGCTGAACAGATAATAAACAATTATGCTGCAAATTAGTCAGTTGCAGAGCTATAATCTGCAGTCTCCAAGGGAGCATTAGCAGTTGCAAACCTATATCTAAGCACATCCTTTACTCAGCAGCCAAGGTCATGTTTTTGGAGCTGTGATGGATGGCTTAGCTGTGCCTCTGCCAGCGTTTCTTTCTGTGAGTCATAAGGGATGGCTGGAGAAGGCATCACTCAGTGTCTGCAGGCACCAGGGGCTCAGGCGGAAAGGTCGCTGTGCCGCCCTGCCACTGCTCACTGGCTCCATTTCACACAAGTGCTCCCTCAGGGTGCATCACCTGCTCTCCACTCAAGCTCTTTGTGAATCAGACGTCGTCTGCTGCAAAGCACACACAGCATATCAATGGCAGCAAAACACCAAATGTTCTCCAGGTACAAATATTTACTGGCTGTGGGAATGATTTCCTGGATAAATATCAAGGATTTGCCAATTTGCAAAGATCTCATTTTGAAGGGTTAAAAGACCAGAGAAGGAATAGAAGGTGTTGTAAGAAATGGAGAAGAGTAATCTGAATTAACAGTTTGACATGAGAACAGATACTAAATTAAAACTGCAGCATGAGGACACAAAGCTGTTTGCATGACATTTTGGAGTGAGATTTACAAGTAAGTACTGTTGTTGAATTTCAATCATGTCTTGTCTCATTAGAAAAGGACTCTGAGTTGATTTTTACAGGAATCTGAAGTTTAAGGTCTTTACCCTCATGAGTTGTTGTACATAATAACATTTGGATCCAGATGGAAGAGTAGCTCCTTGTTCATTCCTATGTCATTTGCTTCTGAAAAATTCTGTTCAGCACCATCCCACTGTGAATAAGTTACGCATACCCCAAACAAGCACTGATGATGCTTACTAAACACTATCAAAACTTAGTGTATAGAAGAGTGGAGTAGAACAAGGATTCTCAGCAGAAGAAAATGTTACTATGAATGCATATCAGATCTTAAGAGTCAAATTCTTTGGACAAGGCAGTTTATCTGCACTGGCAACCACAGAGCTATAGAATGTGATTATGTCTAAAACCAGTGAAAGCAAACAAACGGAAAAAAATAATTCTCAAACAGTTCCAGGAAACTTTAATCTTTCTGGCAGAAAGTTGTCCCATTTCCTCCTGTGTCTGAGCTCTCTCATCTGTCGCCACTTAACAGTCTGACAGAACTTCCTCTGAGTTAGTGTTAGTTAGCCTAAAGGTTTCCAGGGAGATTACCTCCTGATCACAGGCAGTACTACTTTCATATATATCTTTGATTTGCTTTTACTTTATAAGACAGATCTGCTGCCAAGTCAAAGCCCTTTCTCTGCACGGCTCAAAGAATGTCATACTACAAAACTGAAAAAAATTTATTTGCACAGGACACATAATTACTAATTTTAGAGTGGATTATAAAAACCAGACTATAAGATAATTCAGTCTTCTAATGAAGAATATGGAAACATTAAAATGAAGAGAAAACAGGCAAAATTGCTAATTTAGCACTTTTAATTTTCAAAAGAAGATACAGAAAAAAATTTAATAAAAGTCTCTCATGTCTCTCTCTCTCTCCCCCCCTTTAAAAAAGAACATGTCTAGAAGCTTAATGCCAGTTGTAAGTGAATGTGATTAATTTAATCTTTTTATGTTAGCAACAAAAGGGAAGGGATAATTAGTTTACTATCCTCAGATACTCTGAATGACTCTAGTTGGTGATAAAATGTCAGAATGTATCAGAAGTATAATTTTTAGAGCCATATGTTTCAAAATTTTCAGACCCTCCAGAGTAAGAAGAATGGCCATTTTCTGAGGAAAATAAATCAATAATGAATTTCAGCATAAATTTGAATTTTGTTAACATAGAAAAGAGTTTAAGACAGAGTTGAAAATAAACGTATGTGTAACATGGTGAGTGGGACACAGAGATGCATTCACTCCATTTAGAGCATATGGAAGATGTGCTGTGAACATGAAGACAGACAAACAATAAGCACAAGAGAGACTATCCAGGGCCTACCCTACGAGAAATCTTGGAATTAAAAAGATGCTAATTTTGTGCTATCATGCTTGCACTCAGGGAAAGAAATTGGAATATTTCAAGGAAAAGCAATAATATCACAGGTGGCTTAGAAATAAAAAGAATGCTATGCAAAAATCATTTAACAAAATGCTTTGCCTTTTTACTACTATTAGTTTAAGTACACATATACATATATCCAGAAAAATTATGCCCATTGTATAGGCGTATAGGGAAGAAATTAACAATTTCCATAATTTAAAATAAATGATGTGTGAAATTGGCCCATGAAGATTTCCTGTGCTAGCCATCTATCTTACACTAATGGTAAAGAAGATATAATAGATAAGAAACAGACAGAGTCTGAAAGTGATGGAGTGTCCTCTATCATTTTGATATTTTTAGGCTTAGAAAAGCACAGGATCAGCTCAATGGGCCTATTTCCCAAGTCAGTTCTGAAATACAGAATGAGATTTCTTAAAAGGACTAATTTTTATCTTCTAATTCTCTCACTCATTTGCATAAATCAACACTGCATGCACGGGGGCTGTCAGGGAATACCTGCTCCCCAGCATGAGATGCACCAGGAAATGAACCAAATGCACAAGTCAAGGCATCTGTTTTCTGGTGCAGGCTGGGCATCCCAACACAATACATCATTTCTGATGCTCCATTCTGGTAATCAGCTGCAGAGTGCTTGTAGTTTTTCTTTACTTGGCCACCAGAAACAGGGGCCAGAGATCAAGAGGTCCTGCAAAAAAGCCATAAAATGTGTAGGAAAAAGGAAATATTTTCAGTCAGTGCTGGGTAATGATAAATGTTGGAAGCAACATTTTCAAAGGATGGGAAAATTAGAGCTGAAATGGAGAAATGGCTTCATTTTTTTTTCTTCGGGCTCAATACTCTTTTATATGTCAGACTCCCCACCAGTACAACACATCTAATGAATTCTACATCCGAAGATCTCTGTCTTGTTAAGACTGAAGATTGCAGCACCATGACATCTGCATTTCAAACACTAGATTACTTCAAAAAATAATGGAAAATGTACAGCATTTGATAAATATTATGGATATAAACAGTCTTTCAATTCAAATCCCAAAGTTTATAATTAAAAATTGCAGGGTTTAGCCAAATGCCTTTGGGTTTTTCCTGAAATTGATATTTCTGACTATATACCAAAGGGTCAAGATTTTCAACAGAAACATATTTGATTAAACTTTTTTCCTCCCACTCTTATTGCTTTTTCCCCTGAGGAAAAAGTGAAAAAGCAAGCACACAAGAAAACATTTGCTCAGCTTCACTCTCAGTAAAGAAATTAAAGCCAAGAGATTTTACAAAATTGCCTAAGATATTACTAGAAGCTTAGATTAAACCACAAGCCTAAATTCAAACGGTAGAAAACAGAATGAAAGACATCATTTTAACTAGCAACTGTCAGTCTAAGGAAAGGCACAACTAGCAGAGCAGGGAATGCACTGTCTGTTTAAACTTTAAAGACATCTGGGATTTTAGACAGACAGATCATGGTTGTATAATATGTTTGAAATTTAGGGGACATAATATACAGCTTCTGGGTTTCAGCATAGTACCTACAAGATGAATTGCCCTTCTCAATTACTAGAAAGAGCAAAGACCCAGAGAGGAAATGCTTTTTTAGAATGGATAATCTATCTGGAAAGAAATCTGCATGATTGTTTTGTCTTCTGCATCAGAAACAGGGGCACCGCTGACTCACTCGTTGCTTCATTGATAGAGTTTCACATTTAAGAGATCTCTTGGGTCAGCAGGAGCCCCAAGGTACTTTGTAAGTGAGAGGGATCATGGGAACCTTGGACCAGTTGACCTGTTGCCAATAAACCAGTAAACAAATGCTAAAGCAAGCTTTTAGTTCCTTCTCAGCAGTTGTTAATCTCAATATTGGAATCTAGGGAGAATTCATAAGAATGTGGTGTGACTAATGCTCAGCACTTTTTCTTAATGCTTAATATTCCTTCTATCTGTTCTTTGGCTAAATCTGATTATCAGTGCAAAAAAAAAAATCAGTTCCAGCTCTCTGCTTTAATTCCAGTTATCATATCTTTATATCATAAAGTGAAACTCCCATTTGTGGCATTGATATTCTTTATAAAAAGCAATTTCTTAAGACTCTCAGCACCTCTCTAAAGTCTTATTCTTGACTTTAATACCAGGGGAAATTATTTGCCTATACTTAAATTGCATATTTTTTACTAGCATGTAATAAGAAGCCAAATCTCCTGAATACTAATTGTGTCATACAAACACAGGTTGTTCCTTTTACTTTATTTTCTTCCTCACCACCAATGCAAATTTTGAACTTGCTTTGAAGAACTTACAGAGACCCAAAGCATCAAGTCTGGACTCAAATGTTCCTCTTAGCCATTTAACTCCGCTGCAATTTCTCTCTTCTCCTGGTCAGTTATGGTTTGCATCTGCATCGTTCGCCTTCATAATTATTTCACAGAAAGTCAATGTAACAACTTCAAAAGCATTTTTGCTATGGGGAAAACTCACCATTCAGAAGGCATTTATACAATCTATACAGAATTATTATCAATCCTAAACTGAATATGCAACCAAGGCTCTGACCTTCCTGGTTTCCCAGTAACAGGTTTGAGAACTACCAGACGTAGGAGTCACAGTTACTGTCACAACAATAAAAGCCATCTATTCTTCAAAGGAAAAGTTCAGGGTCAAGTTGAGAAAGTCCTTGAGCAACATGGTCTGAAAAAAGGTGTACCTGCACATGACAAAACGGGCTGGACTGGATGATCTGTAAAGGTCCCTTCCAAGACAGACACTATGACAGTCACAGCATTGTAAAGCCTATTTCCTTTGGATCCTCACAAACCTCAGCTCTCTTAAACATAAGAGCTATTTATTCTCACAAAAATCTGCAAGGGAAAACACACTCCCATTTCTATTCAGCTTAGCCTGTAGCATGCTGGCCTATGACAAACTGACAGTTGAATCAATCCTGGGGATGAGGAGGATACACATCCACAGATCTCTCAGTATTTTCTGACATGAGCAAGTCTTGCACATTGTCTTAGAGCTCCCAGTTTCCACTCTCACTTTCATCTCTCTTCTGCTTAATGGTGCAGAAAATGGGTCTATATTTTCCCCGGGTTTTAAAACTTCTTTTATGAAAGCAAATTAAATAACTCCTTTTTTTTTCAGGCTTCCCTATCAATTATAATTTCTAGTGGTCTTATTTATGCTTTGTAAGAATTCAGTCTGATATAAAGAACACCTACAGAAAGCTTTGAACCTTTCTGGCACTGATTTATACATTTAATGGCATCAGACTTCTTAAATAGAAACCATCCAAAAGCAACAGCATTCACCTCTCACATCCCATCACAATCAATCATTAGACCAAGGTAATCTCATTATCAATCATTAGACCTAGGAAATCGATAATTCAAGCTGAAGGAATTGGAATGGAAAGCAAAAAAAAAGAAAAAAGAACAACAACAACAACAACAACAAACCAACAAAAAACTGAAACAAAAACAACCCAAAAAGCCAACCAACCAAAAAAACCCCGAAAACCAAAACACACACATTTTTTACAGACTGATATTTCACAAAATAAGACAGAAAACATAGGGGTTTTTCCCTCACTCAGGGAGTAAAAGTAGAATGTCTTTTTAGCCTTTCCTTCCAGTGCCTCAATTCCCCATTTCTTTCACTCTCCAGTTCTTTTCCTGTCTCTGTCTCTTCCCTCACAGCCCACGTGAGCCCTAAAGAATGAAGGCAAGCCAAGGAACTTCACACCTGGCAGACAAGCAGGCAGGGAGCTGTTTCATTGCTTTCTCTATCAGGAAAGAAGTCTTGTGAACAAACTGAAGCTCTCCTGTGGAATTTTGAACAACATTGTGAAGAATTCTCATCCAACATTTATGTCAGCAAACTAGAAGTTTCACTGTTAGCTCTATTTAAAACTCTTGCTTTACTGCCCCTTGTTGAACTGTTCTTACCTTCATAATAAAATCAGCACCACAGTCTACTTGAAAAGTAGTTAATTTTTACTTTTTATTAAAAAGAAAGGACCCCCAGGACACTTACAGTAAGAATTCAGTTTGGAATGCTTTGCTAATCTCAGTTGTTGCTAATTTTGATCAATTTCAATTTAGTTTATTCTTTTAAAAAAATAAAAAACAACTGATGATACTTGCACACCACATGATCATAGCTGATAGATGCAGAAGAGAGTTCAAAAGTGAATAGAAATGGACTTTTCTGTGGGTAATATGCAGTTTGCTAAAAAAAGATGTCTCAAGAATTTTATCTAAATCCCACACAGAATTTTATGCAAATTTCAAGTAAAAAGGCAAGGAAGAACAAAACTGTTATATCTGCAGATGTACAAAAAACAGTCTGTCAGTCTTCCTCTCAGTAAAACTTGAGCATTACTAATCTCCTCAAAAAAATCTGTCACATTTTTTAGAAAAATCAGTAATTATAAATTTTTGTGCTGTCTCTTAGCCCTATATCTTCTTCCAATCCCTTTATTAGTAGTTGAAGGGAGAAAACAATCAGAGACTTTTCACAGTTACTGATTTGCAGTAAAACTTGCAGTAAAAATTTGCTGTCCTTTGCAACACAAGTCGGGTATTTCCTTGTTACAATTATGTCTCTACTGTTTGTTTATTTGGAAGCAGTGCAGGTGAATGATCTCAACGACCTGCTACCCAACAGAAAAAAATCAAAAGAACAACCTTTATCTCTCATTTCTTTCAAACTCCTGTGAATCTTAGGCAGAAATCTGTCTGGGAACAGCACTTGCTTAGATCAGCCAATATGTAACCCCAATATTATTCCAAAAAAAAAGGGTCAGATAGTGAGATGT
The DNA here is from genome assembly GCA_013400955.1 of Drymodes brunneopygia. Classification (NCBI taxonomy): domain Eukaryota; kingdom Metazoa; phylum Chordata; class Aves; order Passeriformes; family Petroicidae; genus Drymodes; species Drymodes brunneopygia. The sequence continues at coordinate 361,619 of VZTZ01051319.1, read as the reverse complement.
AACTTCCCATCAGAGTGCCTAAAACACTGCACCATGTATCTTTCTAGCATCCTTTAGGGGTTTTAGAGCTCCTGATGACACATAAGTGCGATGCTGGTAGGATCAGCTGACCCAGGTAATCAGTGAGAAACAACTTGTGTACAGTAATGCAATAGTCCTATTGCTATTTTAGTGACAAAACAAGTTCCAGGATATCTCCATATTCAAGTAGGTTCTTCCTATACTCATCAGAAAAGCTTTGGAAGCCTGGCTCTCCAGGACAGCAATTCTTCATTATTTTTCCCTCACAATAATTTTTCTTCTGTGTTTTAAATGTTTCTCAGCCTAACCATTTCTCCCTAAAATTCTGACATCTGTAGGACTACAACTCTGTTTTTCTCCACTGCGTTCTTCTTCAGCTGTTCAAAGACCATCCTCCTTATCAGCTCTGGATACCTACTCAATATCCAAACTTTGTTTTCTTCCCCACTAAGTTTCTCCAAATCAAAAAATTTCACTACAATTTCTTTTGGAAATCAGCATTTTCTGTAAAACACTAAACATTCATACTTTTCCCCACAGACCAGCATCAGAAATTTTCTGATAATAACAACATTTAAGCATGTGAAAAAAAAAAAAATCTAATCGTCACTGTTGACCAACACTGTCATGTACCCCCTTCCCCAAACCATGAAAACATGAAGTGAAAGATTAAAAATATAGACAGCAACTAAAAGTAACGACATTGCTCCACTATAATAAAATGTTATTGCTTTGATATGAACCCCAGATATCCTGGTGCCAAATTTTTTTTTTTTTTTTTTTTTAATTTCTAATGTCAACTTTTAAAAACATTCAGGGCAGTACCCACATTTGCCATTCCCAGGAGATATCCTGTCAATTCCACTTCTCTTTCAGCTTAGAGAGGCCCCTGTTCAGTGCTCTGGCTGCTTTTGGTATCAGCACTGGAACAGGCTTGCTTGTGTCATCTCTGGTTTATTGTTTATATGATCCCACATTGATCCCATGGCAGCTGAGCATCCTGGAGCCCAGCAAGTGTGTTCTTTCCCTCTAAGGGAGGCTAAAATTTTTTCCAGCCACTGGGTCCAGCCCAGATTAGGAGACAGACTGGCTGACAGCTCTTCTTGCTGTAACTGCTGGCTGTGCCTGTCTCAACAAATCCCAGTGTTGGAGGAGACACTGACAGGATGTTCTTTGCTGACAGTGGTGGTGTTGTCGTGACTCCTCTCAAGACAAAACCACTGCCCAAGCACTCACAATTTTTCTAACTTTTCTCTGGTTTTTCATGCTACAAGTGCTTGTCTTGTACAAGAACCACATGGCAAATTTCATTAACAGCTCTAGGTTTCTAAGTGAAGTTTCTGCTCCTTCAATCTGCAACCCCAGGCTGACTTGGTGACAAGAAGTAATGAGAGAGCATGCAAGTTTTTGTCCCTTTCAGCTACAATAATTTCTCAGTAGTTCTGATTTCTAGGCACTGCACACAGCAGCATGACAACTTCCCTTCACAAAGGCATGTCTTCTCAGGCTGGAAGCTGTGTCCTTAATAAGACACATTGCGGTGGATGTCATTTTTGTCATAAGGAGAAAAGATTCTGTCCAGATGAAGACAACTGCATCATCTTTGAGGAAGGCTGTGCCTGGGAATCAGAGCCACACTGAAATCTAGTGCTCTTAATGACATCTGGGAGTTCCTGTTTTCTGCACCAGCGTGGCTGTCATCATTATCTTCAGCTTTTTAAGCCCTTGGGTCCTTGTGCTAAGCCCTGTGTCCAGGGCTGGAAAGCAATTAGACCAGCAGTCAGTGGCAAATGAAGCCCAAAGCTCTCTGCTGAAAGGGTCAGTCACTTGAGATCCTTGACACAAACTCACAGTGGAGAAACTAACAAGCAGAAAAGCAGAGCTTTTCCCCCATACTACTAATATGTAGTAAATAACATGTAGAGAGATCAGCTTTTTTTTTCAGCTTCACAAATTTTTTCAGGCTTGAGCAGATTTACAAAGCAAGGGTTAGATTCTAAGCCAGCAAAGGCACACCAGGCCCCAGGTGCAATGTGAGGAGGTCAGCAAAGTGTTCCTCTCATGTCTGTGTTGAGACTGACCAGAATCCCAAACTCCTGTCTCTCCTCACCCATGGTTCTGCTACACAAAAGACGAAAGGATAAGTTGGGGCAGTTTGTTTTGGTCACAGAGGTCCCTTGCTTTCTCCCACTTACATGCACCTTACACTAAGCCCTGGAAGTGTTTAATTGCAGAATCTAGTTATGTATGAAACCACATTGATTTCTCCTGGAAAATGCAGTCAACCTTGGGACACTACATGCCCATTTAGGGTAAATAAAAACATGGACTTCACAATTGAAACTTCTGGTCAACATTAGTTGGGTATAAAGGATATGCAGTGCCAAATTCAAGAATTTGCCAGCACACCAGAGTTTAGTCCTTAGCCATGTGTCTTTTTAGACACATAATAGTAAGGAATGTAACTTTTATGAAAAATAATACTGAAATCCAGAGTGAAAAAATTTTTAGAAGCTTGTCTTCTTTGGTGCTTGGTTTATGCTGTGTCAAGGCTCCTGCAGAGGAAAAGTGTCTCTTCTTGCTGATTACAGAGGTTTTTAGTCCATGTTAAAACTTAAGAATAACTTACTTTGAAGCACTTTCCAACTTCATAATTGAGGTAAGTCTTGTCGACTGTAAAAAATATCTCTACATCCATTTAAATCCACCAGATAAGCACTTGGAGCTAGTGTCACCAGGAGAGAGGATTAGGGATGTTAATATCCAGCACGATACAATGAAATCACAGAATTATAGAATGGATTGGGTTGAAAGGGACTTAAAATATCATCTATTTCCAAGCGCTGATCCATGAGATTGGATGCCACCCACTAGATCAGATTGCTCAGGGCCCCATCTAACATGGCCTTGAATATTTCCAGGGATAGGGCATCCACAACTTCTCTGGCCAACCTGTTCCAGTGTCTTACCACCCTCACAGTAAAGAATTTCTTCCTAATGTCTAATCTAAATCTCTCCTCTTTTGGTTTAATGTCGTTTTCTCTTGTCCTATTATTATCTGCCCTTGTTAAAATTCCCTGTCTCTCTTCTTTGTAAGTTCCCTTTAGGACCTGGAAGGCCTCAATGGCAAGTCCCTGAAGGCTTCTCTTCTCCAGGCCGAACAACACCAATTCAGTTTGTCCTCATAGGAGTGGTGCTCCACTCCTCTTCTTATCCTCATGGCCCTTCTCTGGATCCCCTCCAACAAGCTCACGTCTTTCTTGCACTGAGGACCCCAGTCCTGGATGCAACACTCCAGCTGGGGTCTTGCGTGAGGACAGAGTAGAGGAGGCAAATCACCTCCTTCCACCTGCTGCCTACTCCTCTTTTAATTAGTCCAGGATACACTTTCGGACTCCATGTGCCTATTGCTGGCTCAATTCCAGCTTTTTGTCCACCAGAACCTCCAAACCCTTCTCCACAGAACTGCTCCGAATGAATTCTTCCAGCCTGAACTCACGTCTGGGATTGCTCTAACCCAGGTGCAGCACCTTGCACTTGGACTTGAAGCTCATGAGGTTCTCATGGGCCCATTTCTCAAGTTTGCAAATGGTTCTATGTGAGGTCCCATCTCAAACAAAATTCCCAAACTCAGACCCTGCTTTATACAAAGAGGAAGAGCTGTTTGGAAGAATCACTACTCAGGATACACGACACAACAGGTTTCTTCAGTACCTCTGGAGGCTGTGCATTAAAATCTTTATCATAAAATAGACTGAAGGGCTTTATGGACCTGTATCTCACAAATTGAAAATAAGTGCTACAGCAGCTGGACTCCTGTGTAAGAGACAAGAAGACATTTCTTCCTGCTGATATTTCCTTCAGCATGCTGAAAGGACATCCAAAAAGTCAGCCTCAGAAGATAAGGCAGTCAAGTGGACACCCAAATACTTATTGAAACCATAAATATTAAAAGTAAAGGTATGAATGGCTGCATGCATAGAGGAAATGACAGAAATGTGGGCATCTGGAGACCATAGGGTTACAACTAACTGCCAAAAGCGGTTACATTTTAGTATATGGTTCTATTAGGAGCATAACTTTTCCCATCCTCTTTCTTTTTCTCATGTGAGGAAAGGGTTTTAATACTTTGCCAGTTGTAGAGGGTTTAGGATAGTATTATAATAAGAATGTCTACTGCTGTGAGATCATTACAAAATCATGATACATAGCCAGTAAAGCTACTAGCTGTGAGATATACATATGTGATCTATTGCTGTTTTATTTCCTGGTTTTGCATAAAACAGTGATTTTTTTTGTTTGTTTTTTGCACTCAAAAAGCAATATAATAACATGGTAGAATCAGAGATCCATCAAAAGAATTTACCTGCAGGCTTATGAGATGGCTAAAACAGAAGGAAAAATAAATTGCAGCTAATAGTAAGATAAGTTTATATGACAACAAAACCATTGTCTACAACAACAGATATTGTTCTGCTCTGTCAAAAATTCCCTCCTTTCAGTTTCTTTGTTTTTTCTTTACTTTCTCATAGTAGAGACATAAAAACATTTCAGAACATGAAGTACAGAAACCTGGTGTTTCGGTATTTTTTTTCTTCCTCACTTTCAAAAAGCATGGCAGTTGATCTTCCTCTTACATAAGTCAGAACTGGATGATCTTGTTTGATCTCCTTCAGAGATCAATGGCCTCTCAACAGATGGCCAGATGAGAAGAGTAAATGTGCCTGAAAAACATCAATATAAGCCCTGATTCTAAGAAACCACAATTCACCTGAATGCTGTTTGACTGCCAGTTCCTGGATCATTTTAACCTTGTACACTTTCAAAGTATATTTTTAAAATAGCTGCCCAGCTCAACTTGTTCCATTCTACTTCCATTTCAGATTCTTTTCCAAATCAGCCACAAGACTGTCACAGAAGATCAATAGCTGAAGTGCAATATTCACTCCAACCTGTTGTTTGTATGTCAGCACTGTTCTCCTGTACTTCTTTAATTTCTGGTTTGTAATCTCATAGTTGACAGTTTCCCATTTTTTAACAAGCTAAGCTTCTATCCTACATTTGTGAGTTTTACCAAGACAAAATTTAAGAGATAATTTTCACTTTAGAACAACAAGTTAAAGTCAATGCTAGTGTAGTTCTCAACAAGTTTGGAAATGTAGAACACATTGTCTAAACACACAGGCTCTAAGGTCCTCATGGGTTTGTTTATCTGTAGAATGATTTTTTAAATAGTAACCTTTATTCCTCATTATTTTCTTTAGGAAAATTAATAGTGATTAGATGCAACATGGATAGAATGCAAAATAATGAAAATCAGAAAAATGTCCCATGATTTTCCTGATTTGAATGCATGACATTCACCCACACTGTGCAAACTGACACCAAAGTCCATTAGTACTACTGTATGATCCTTTCAAAGAACATGTGTGTTAACCATATGGCCAAGAACACAAATTACTATTCTGCTTTGGCTCCTTCTTCCTCTCAAAAGATATTTGAGGGAATGACATTCGCAGTATCATTTCATGATACATGACAATAGTAATTGCATATCTTCTTTATTGTTCAAACCCTAAGAAAACAAACAAAAGAAAGAGATACAGGAAAACCTGATTCTTATTTCTCATACCAGAGATAATCAGGATTTGCTCTTCTGAGGATAGGAAAGTTGAAACAGTATAAATCAATGGAATAAGTACAGACATCTTTCAGCACATCTGAGAGGAAATAACTTTCAAGCTGTGCATATATTTTGGGAAGAGAATTTGCTGAAAGTACTTTCACCTTGGCATGACTTTCCTCCACTGCATCCTCTGTATTTCCCTTTATACCAAGATTGATATTAGATCAGTGGATTCAGAGGATGAGCGTGATGTACCCAAGAACTCAGTAGGTGTTTTCCCCTGCAGTTGCTCTGCTGTATAAAACAGTTCAGCAATGCTGTTTACAGAATGTCTGTACACAGCCAGTAGTAGATGCAATCTACCTGTATAACTGAGTATTCAGGAGTGTGTTTAAGGCTTTAGCATTTAGATAGACCTTGCACTTATCAGTGTCGTTCTATAACACTCAGAATTATGCAGAGATATATCCTCACATGGTAGAAATAAGATTAGCTTTGACAAGTTACACCAGACTATAACCCAGGTCAAAGAGTGTTATATAATCTATGCAGCAAACCTCCAAATTGCTGCAAATTTTGCTTTTTACAGGAACTCAGCATGAGCCAGTGGAAGTAAGCCAGCACAGCAGAAAATGTTAGTTACAACATTTTTTTTTAACCTTGGTAAAAGCAGGCATGGTTCACACCACACTTGTCTGGTAATTAATCCACACAGAATGTGTGTTCTCCTGCAGTGACTGCCTGGATCCATCCATCCTGCAGCTGCATTCTGTGTGACTGAAGCTGCTTCCCACCCCAGTAAAACAGGTGTCTCATGAGTAGCTGTACCTGGTCCATCTGGCAGTAATTTAACAATGATGCTTTTATTATTAGCATTCTATAATCAGTTCATTGTGTGATTGCCAGTCTGTACCCCTGCCATTTTCTTTTGTGGTTTTTTGAATGTTTTCATATTTTCAATATGAAACCAGTCTTTTGGGCCTGATGCCTCACATGTGCAACTGAGACTTAGCAAATGGAGGCCTACACAATGGGCCAAACAGCTGGCTTTGTGTTGCCATAGCAGAAAATGTCTAATTACAGCAGAGTACACACACCACCATTGATGGCAACACATTTGTATTAAAGTGCCTTTGTTCTGGGGAGACTCCTATCATTTATCTAAATTACTATTATCTTCGCTTTCTCCTCAGAGCTTTTACTGAATCTCTGAGCAATTTCAAGCCATTAGCCTACAGATACAGGCTTTATTCAATAGGACTGCATTACCAGGAGAATGGCTGTCTGCCTAGCTGTGTCTGGCACCAGTCAGTCACGTCAGGAATCCCAGATCCAAGGGCATGGCTCATCTCATTTTGATTGATGCTCCACTCCCCTGGTGTTGCTGCCAAGAGAGGTTGTAATTCATGCCCAGATGATTCTGCTGTTCCTTATTTCTGCATAGAGCGTCTGTCTTTTTCCAGGTGCATTTTAATTTCTGGGGTTTATTTCCATTACTGCCAAAATCTTCTTGATGCTGGAGAGACTGATTCCCAATACAAACATGCAACTGGGAGAAATGTCTCTGTGGAGACGGATGAGTGTGAGGAAGGAACAGGTGCAGCTCACCCTTATACATGCCTTTGCTCTTCATCCTGAGATAGGTGGTGAACAGGGAACATCTGCAGTCATTTCTTCTTCAGGCTGTTCTCTTGTCAGAGTGGTGACAGATAAAATCAATCACATCATCTGTGTTCTTCTTGTTCACTTAAATTAAGCCATTTGGGCTAAAGACTGCTTTTACCTGCCTGTAGATATTATGCTAGAAGTAGCAGGGCAAGCATTTTGACACTGTTAAAATACAAATATTCCCTAACATTTTATCTCATTAAATATCTTCCAGAGTGTTTTGAAAGCTACTGTAGGCTGAATTTCTACCTTGCAGGGTCAAATGTTGCTGTCTCCAAGAGAGGTTAGAATTAAAATCATTGAGAAAGGTGGGAAACTTTCATGCTGTGAACAAAAACTCTTCTAGAATAAACTGGGGAATGCAGCTAGAATTCCCCTTCCAACAATGTAGAGTGTGGTCATACAAGCAGAATCTAGGGTTAAGGTTCTTTTAGGGGAAAGGGGTTAGTTGAAGGGAAGACAAAACAGAGGAAAAGAGGACTCAAAAGGTTTTCCGAAAGTAAATACAGGCAGGTCACTAGAATTATCCCACCAGCAGTAATCTGGGAATGCACATAGGCTCAGCAGCAGCTGGGTATTATGTCTCCAATAAGGATTAGAATTTGGAGAATGAGAAAGCCAGCAACAGGGTTTGAATAGCCAAAAAGGATAACACTTAAGCAAGAAACTTTCAAAGCCTTTGGGCTATTTTTTTTTTACTCTGGCTAATATAACCTAGAAGTAGCCTTAGCCTGCTGTGACAGATTGAACTCTCACTATAGCTCCAGGCTTTTTCCTTGTCAGAACTTCCACTTTTACTTTAAACTTTCCTATGAACTGAGACATAGCTCAGGACTCCTGCCAAACACCTCCACCATTTAATGGCTTCCCAGCTGTAAGGTGAGGTCTAGACTAGAGTTAACATTCAGCAGAAGTGAAAGTTAGGGGAGACAGCTTCTCCATTAGTAGAGTTCTGATGCCACAGCTCTCTGCAGTCAAACACTTTGAAGGATTTAGGGGATATTGCCCTTTCTTAAATATTAGTTTAGTTTAGGATTAAGCTTCTGAGAAGACAAGCAGGACCTGTAGTAATAGAAAATGTGACTGTTCTCCTCCTACCATCATTCTCTTCAGGTAATGTATTAAACATTTGTACACCTCACTGTCAGACAAGGAATTGGGATGCTGAGAAACACCTAAACAAGAGACAAGGTAGAGTTCAAGAGGTCCATGAAGGTGATATTTGGGTCTTGGACTCAGACATTTCTCACAACTGTACATTGTCCAGGCACTTGAAGACATTCAGACCTGAATCCCTGATTCTTTTCCAGGTTCAGGTAAAAATGAAGGGTTTAAAAAAGGGAAATTCCTGGGCAGCACTAAGAACATGGTTGAAGATACTGGGACAACCTAGGAGGAATTCTCAGTCCTGTTTCATCTGAAGGTCAAGGTTAACATGAGTATCAGTTCTCTGTAGGAGAGACAGCAAGAGCAACACTCAGAAACATGGACTGTTCATGAACCAAGAGCTTGTTAATGTCTCTTTCAGCGTGAGTACTCAGGTATTGTGTCAAGGAATAGCCTTCCATGGACCAGTCTCCATCCATTTGGTAATTTTTGTCTACACACCAAGAGCTGAGATATTGCTGTCTGACCCTTCTAGTCCCAGACTACTTCTTTCCTCAAGTCCATCTTCCCAAAGTAGTTACCGAATTATATTTTATTTTAACTACTGCACCTGGCAAGCCACCCTGTTTTTCAATGGTCTTCGTATCTTTCCTTCTATTTATTCAGTTACCTTACTTACTCTCAGGCTTTGCAGAGCTCTCACACATCTGCTACTTCTCTAATGCACCCAAATTCCCTGCCCTTTCCTCAGCTTATTTTCCTAGTGTGTGGACACTTTCATAATGCAATCTCTGCTCACTTTAATTCACAACTTTTTAGTCCAGAAGACAGATTTTCTATTTAAGAAACTGCTGGCATCATTTTTCTGGTCTTGAAAGTGCTTTTATGTTGTGTTAGAACTCTGATTCAAAGCATCATGTTTGCTTACCATTGCTACTAAGAACAACATGCACCAGAAGAGGATTTACTACAGAAAAATGACACTAATTTTCATTAGTCTTACATTCATCTCTGCAAACACAATGGATAACTTAATAAGGTGTGTTATATTTACTTCCCTACAACCCAATATGGTCATGAACAGAAACACATAGAAAAATGTTTGTACTTAGTTTTCTGTAGGAGACTTGGAATTATAAACAGTAAATTTCCTTTCTTAGTCCAGCACTTGTGTACAGTTCTTCCTGAACCTGCAAATAGTGTGATGGGCAAGAGGTCAAGGAGCTCAGAAGTCCAAGGCTGAGATTTGCACAGTGTCACAGAAGTCCTTTGTGACCTTTCATCCTCACAGATAAAATGAAAGCAAGAACATTCTGGTCTCACAGACATGATATGGGATACTCAAGTACAGTTGCAGCAAGGGCCAAAAAAGCATCTAATAGATTGGTAAATTCAAACATACTCACCCATCCTTTCATTTGATCTATTTTACAAGATCAAAACAGAGAGCTTTCACAGCACTAAAGGGAAGATTAGACACACATAAGAATAAGTTTTGCATCTGTAGTGGCACTAGCTAGAATGAGATTTTAATGAGAAAATCAATGATACTTCAAAATTAGAGACACAGAAGATTATTTAGGTCATCCAGTCCATCTAATGCAGGATTCCTCATGGAATCTATTCTCCAATATCTTTATCCAGCTTGCTTCTGGCATCTTTCTGGCTCGAGGTAGAAGGTAATCTCTAGATGAGATCATAAATAATTTGTTTCCCTGTAGCAAAATAAACTTTCCTGAGCATGTCTTAATCAATTTATTAATTTCCAGAATGAGACTCTGCCCTTTTTTTCCCAACAATTTGAAGCAGATGGCCTCCTCTGAAAGGTAGTGACCTGAAGATATGCATTTTTTTTCCATTTACAGGTCAACCACTCATCAGTGACCTTCAAAAGAAAAAAAATCTAAATGCTGACAAAATTTGCCTTGCTTAAGGAAAAATGAAAATATTTCAAGTGACTGGTTCAAACTACCATTCTAAAATAACCCTGCAATCAATTAAGCACTGAACAATGAAACAGCACTCAGTATTTCAGCCCACAGCCATCTGTGGCCTTATGTGACAGCTAACTCGGGCTGCAGCCGGCTCCTGGATTCCCTCTCAGAGGTCTGGCTGAGCCAGCAGCAGTTTGCAAAGGAGGGTGAGTTTTTCCAAAGGCAAGAGGCCAGCTTCCCCCAAGCATCTTTGCTACAGCACATTAATGTCTGCATGGCCATACAATGCAAGAAGGATTGTGAGACTAAGAGGTAGAAGACCTCCCAGAAACAGACTGTTCTTTCATTTCACTCCCTATCCTAGTCCCAAAAACATTCAAGAAAAGTTGCAGTTGTGAGTGGGTTGTATTAATTACTTTACTCATGGCATCTAACATATTGAAACCATCTTTTCAAGTCACTTCTCAAGTCCTGCTACCTGTAGACAGGTCACAATATAAAATTTACTTTCTCTAAAATGTAAGGAAAGTATCATAAAAATCAAATGAAGTTTTCCTCATTTTATTAATGACAGTATCTTTTTCCTTGAAATCCCTGCCTGAAACTCCTTTGTGTTGTTTTACCATCCCATGCTGAATCCCTCTGCAGTGTTGATGGACTTGCACATCTCTATTTTCCCTCTGCTGTGTGTAATGTTATTGCTGAAGAACTGGAGGTTTTTTGCTTCTGATTTATTATAGGTTACTGGTGCAGATCCTCAGCTTTTTGAAAAACCCAAAAGCATGTGGCAGTCTCTCACTGCACCATTCAGTTCCAGCTGGTCTGCTTTCAAGAACAGTTTATCCAACTGTTTGTTGGCAGATACATTACCACAGGGCATAAGAAAAGTCCTGCTCAGGAGTAAAAGATGGGTAGAATTTTCACGGTGGAAAGATATCAAAAGTGGTACTAAAGTATTTCAAGGTATTTATATATGATGTGGCACAAAACACTATTCTTAGGTATAAGCACCTTAAGTCCATTATGAATTTATGCTTAGCAGAGGGGATTTATCAGCCCAGAGCTCTCATGCTAAGGCAGGATGCCTTTCTGTAGCCCTTCATGCAGGAGTTCAGCCTACACAAGTGCACAGGTGGGACTTTATATACTATATTCTTGAATTAAGGTTTGTGACAGATTAAATGGCATCTCCCCATAGCAAACAACTTATTTTGGAATAGATCTTTGACCAACTCTGGTATTTTGGGGTTTATCGTTCAACCAATCAGTTTCGTTCAGCATTTTCATAAAGTAATTGAAGTACTTGGTTTCTATGGTAACATGCAATGCTATTCTGAAATCAGCTACATGCTCTTGAAAAAACATTGTCTTCTCCCAGTTTTCAGAAGACTAATTTCATATGTAACTTCATATAAAGTAATATTGTTTAAACATGAAGACTATATCTTGCATGCTTTTGTAAAATTGCAAGTATTCTTCATAGTCTGTCGCTACATCTTGGTCTCACTAAATAGTATTTTCCATATGAGTATTATTACTGTGTGTTCAAGTAAGGAAGTTCTATCATCATCAAAACCAGCAAATTCAGATTAAATATTAATGGCAATTTACAAAATCATAGAAAGTAAAAATATAGATCACTATGTACAAATCCAGAGCAGTGTTTCAATCTGAAGGTAAATACAAACTGTTTTGCAAACACTGAGCATGGTAGACAGACCTTTTTCAACCCTTAATGTATTTAATTTGTCATATCAGTTTATTTCAGTATGTGGTTTTGATGGATCAAAGCTTTAGGTAACTCCTGAAGAATGTTTTCAGAGGGTTGACTTAAATTTCTTTGAGAGATAAAAATCTACAGTTGTCAGCCTATGGAAAGTTATACAATTACAATTACTTCTAAGTTTTAAAAATACCAAAAATACTGTAGGTGCTATATGCTAGGTGTTCACTTCTAAAATATATATTAACAATATGCAACTGAAAGAAAATGCCTCTCTGAAATAAAGAATTTACTCTAGATACACTTCTCGCAAGGAATAAATCCATACTAGAGTCAGTACCACAGAGCAGAACTTCAACATAAGTCTCATTTCCATTGACATCAGTAGGCTACATTTGCAGCTCACATAACACAAAGTACCTCCATAAGGAAGAATGTACTTGCAAGGCTTTTCTCCACCTATGGTCTGCATAAGTTAAATATAAAAATTTAAAAAAAAAACAAATAAAAAACAGATGCAAAAGGAAATATTTCATTTTTAATTTCATACCAGCCAGAGAATTTCCCAGAAACACTTTCTCTGTTTGCTACTATTGAACACTGGGGAGAGAAACCTGCTGCTGCTGACCTTAGAGGCTTCAATTTACCCACTCACTTTTGTTGCAGCTTTCCCCATTAGAGGGGGGTCACTGATTTACTAAGAGTGGTTCCTCTCTCACTAGCAGGCACTGACTTCCAACACATTGGTTATTCATGAGTGCAGGCTGAACCTCAGTGCTAGGACTTGACCTCTTATTTGTTCTTTTTGTCCTGTGTTTGGACCAATTTATGCTCACCAAATTGCTTTGGGCCTTTTCAATCCTCCAGGCTTGTACATTTCCATTGCATGATTGCTTCCTTACATAATGGGATAGCAATCAGTAATTGATGAGTTAATATTTCCCTTCCCTAGCTAATTAGCTTCCTGATCACAGTGCTGCCATCAGAAATGTTCAGGTGCCATAGATTATTATACCAGGCAGGGCTCTAAGCCAGGAAACATCCAGAGCTCTTTGTACTGGTAGGTGTCACATTTGCTGGAGGTGTTTTTTTCCAGATGTGATAGGAGGCCAAGGTTTGTGCTACCCTGATTTGCTAGAACATCACGGTCTCTCCATACATTTTATCTCCTAACTCTAATTTACTGCCAAAATTTCATTTGCAGGTTTGGTTAAATAGACATGACATCTGAATTGAATATATTATATACTCCCCTATCTAAGCTAGTATGAAGAATTAGCATGTGATACAAATTGATATTCTGTTTTATAGAAGGGATTAAATGGAAGCTAAAGTCACTTTTGCTCATGGATTTTGCAATCTGCAGCAAATGGTTCTGTGGTCTTCAGCTGACAAGTGTTCAGTTTTAGGCACTGTTAGTACATTACAAAATTTAAACAGTAAGTGGAACAAGAAGGAATTTAGAAAAAGTCGTTGTCAGTGTCTCTCACAGAAGTTGTTACAGAGAAAAGATCCATGATAATGCTACAGACACAAACTTTATCATTTCATCTACCAACCCCAAACTCTGTGTTCCTGAACCTGCCCCATCCTTCATACCTATTTATGTCCATATATGCACATTTAGATTAACTGCAAGAAAGAAAAAGGCAAAAATTGACATATTCCAGAAGTGGACTATACCCAATGTGGATTTTTCTGAGACAAGAATGGGTTTCTGTAACTAATGTTTATGTGCAGGTTTTATCCATCACAAACTCATGTTCTAGTGCAGCCATTTGAAAGTTTGTCAGGAGTACAAAAAGTAAGAACTCTATCGACTACTAATGTATTCCTGCAGGACTGGCACAGACCATATTTTCCAAATAAGTTAACAGATTTATCTATTTATCTCCAAGAACTTTCCCAGTCCATGATATACACTTCCTTTGATGGACCACTGACAATAGAAGAGATGTCTTCAAAAATAGTGATAGAAACTGAACCTTGTAAAACAGTCCCTGTTGGAACAGGGATTATGTCAGACTGGTCATTAATATTAGGCAAAATTAATTTCCTTGTTTATTGCTGCATCTATTTATTCATGTGTGGTCTTTCATTTCACAAAGGGAACTTGTCATTAATAAAATTTATGCCATCAAAACCAATATAATTATTCTGGTTTTGATCAATGGTACTTTTTTTCCCTCTAAATTTAAAGATCCTACTTCTAAAACAATTCTCATGACAGTTTTGATAACACTAACCTTGATGGATTATCCTGAAAATCCCAAGCTTTTACCTGCAAAAGACACTGATACAAGCTATTATGGTATTAGAAGGTTTTTTCCCATGAGAGCTGGTCGAGATCCTTGATAACTTTCCTTGCAACTGTTGTTCAAAACATTTGAATTACAATAGTTGGGAAAAGGAGAAGACTGCACAAAGGAGGCAATGCTCTATCTTTCACTTGGATGAATAAAACAGACATGGTAAGGAGCTGTCTGTATTTTATTGGTAGCATTTCTTATAATAAATGGTCGATTATTTAATTCATCATAAAGGATTTTATTACATACTCAAAAAAAAAAAAAAAAAAAAGAAAAACAAGAAACAAAAAACAACTGCAAAAAACCCAGCAAAAAATCAATCCTGGCCTGCAAACACCATGCACCTACACTTCCTAATACCATCTGTTTGCAATTCCCAATGGCATAGGCCTTGTCTCTCTCTTTCGTTCTTAAACAAGCTACAAGATACAAAAAGAGGCCAAGATAAGGGCAACAAAGACTACCTTTATTTGGGAAGAGGTTGCATTTCATTCATTACATGCACACAGAATTAAATACCAGACAGGAATGCACTGACTTTTTGAAGGTTCAGTTTCATACAGTGAAAACCTGTAACTCATCAAGTTAAATCTAATTAAAGAAAGAAATTAAATAGAGAATGACAGGTGGGAACAGTTTCAAATCCTGGAAGATCCCAAAGGCACAATCAGGCAAGATAGATGAAAATCAGTAAAACAGAAAAAGCAAAAATAAAAAGAAGGGAAAAAAAAAGAAAACAAAAGGCAAAAAAAAAGCTGGTGATACATAGTTGCAAATAAAATATTTATGTTTTTGTCAATTAATGTATGAGACTCTAATAACAGAAGAAAAATGGTAAGTAGAAATTTAAAAGTATGCATTTGAAGATACAATTTGCATAATTAAGCATATATTAAAGTCTGTGAATAGTACAAAATATCCAAAATTTGATTACAAGGTGAACTTAATAGCAAGCAGAGATTGAAGTGCTTCTTGCCAAATTGCAGAAGTTTTTTCTGAAAACAGAGTTTCAAAGTTTCAGAAACTCAGAATCCAGCTTTTCCAACAGGCAAGGGATGACAGACAAGAGAAACTTCACTTCCACTTAACAAGTGCTAAGTGCTCTTTTATATTTATCCTTCCATTCAATTTCAGCCCAAGGTAATGCTTTAAAACAAGCTCATCTATAATGTCTTCATTGCTTTCTAATGTATATCTACAATGTAGAATACATTTCAGCTGAAAAGATTGTATCCTGATTTTATAAATAGCATTCACTCTTCACGGCATAGCTGAAAACTTGAAATCTCAAACTTAGTCACAACTCCTGTTACTATGGATTCCTCTCACATCATTAGAGAATACTCTCTTCAAATCCAACTCTTTGTACCTGTCAGCTACCAGCACAAGTGCCAGTGGTTGCCATTCTCCCACTTTAACAGCTCTCTGAAATGAAGCAAGGACAGAGTCCAAGACAATCACACCTAGATTCAGATGCTGTCTACCAGAGTTGTGCCTATAAGGTCTCACTTCACACTTTACCTTTTTAAGCACAAAGCTGTGATCTCTTTCTCTTGTACACTTTGGGATCACATACAGTAAAGTTTTAGGCTGAGGGAGCCTGTGTTCCTGTCTCCTTATGGCTGCACAGCCAAAACAGAGATTGCAATGGGATCAGGCTATGAGCATGGATTTTTTTGTGTGGAACCTCATGATTTTTCAGGACATGCATGAAATCAAAATTTGAAAACTTCAGCTCTTGGAGCAGCTATCCATTGTCCAGCTCCATGTGACACATGGAATGCTGAAGCAGAGGAGCATGCATAAAATCTATAAAACTGCACTGCAGTTGAGATTACTTCTGTTTCTCAGCGTTGCTCTTTCACTCAAAAGGCCACCAGGATAAAGCCTCTAAAACTGAGAGAATTCACAGAGCTGGTCTGTCACTGGAGGCAGTTGCAAGTAGAGCTCACACCTCTGTAGCCTAAAAGGGCACAGTTTTTTAGAATTTTTTTTGTACATTTTAGCATGTTAACTCAATTCATAGACTTCATATTTTTTCTGATGTGAATTTCACATCTTTCTTCGTCTCTCTTACTTAAAAAGAAAGGTGTTCACAGCACCTGGACATCACAATTTTCTGTTGTAAGTATATTTTATGAATAGAAAATAATGGGAATTTTATTCGCAGAAATAATATTCCAGTCCCGGAATATAACTTGTGCTAATAGGGACTAAATTTGCTTAGTAAGAGTCTCTCCGTCAGTAACTACTGACCTCAATCTGCCTTCAGTTAATTGCCCTGCAGTATTCCTGTTCCTTCTGTCCTATTGGAAAGGCCTCAGTCAGAGCAGAGTTGATTTGGGAGCTCCAAAAAAGCACAGTCAAGGGAGAGGAGCTGCCACAACAAATATTCAACAGACAGGTAGAGAATTGGAATGTTTCCAGCTGAAACTGGTATTGCTGACCAACAGTGTCTTTCCACCTTCATTCTGAAGTAGATCAAACAACATGGAAAGGGGATATCAGTAGATTTTGTGAATGGAATAATACTTTTTCGACTTTGGAGGTTTATTGATTTGGGGCAGAAAACTGCAAGCCTTGCTGACCACTCCCTGGCTCTCCAGTTGCTGAATCAATCCATGGATGGGAGTTTCCTCTTGGTGCAATATTGCCAACCGTGCTCTGTCATGTAGTGATTGGTACCTGCTGTTCTTCAACCCTCAGCAGTCCTACAGCAGAAGGGTTCAGACTGTTTTGTGACAGAGGCTGATTAGAAGCAGAAGTTCTTCAGAATTCTTTATTCTTGGGGAGGAGCAAAAAGCCCACTGAAAAATTTCTACCCCAACTTTCATTCTATCTGTGAAGATAAAGGGATAAAACCCTTTCTCACTTCCCACTGAAAACCTGAGGCAGCAGAAGCAGTGTTTTTCAAGTGGCTAAGCCTTGTCATGCCATCACATTTCTTTGTACGCCTCTGAGTTTCCTTTCGTGTAGATTTGTGAACAAAACCTTACACTTGAAAATGTATATGGAAATGAAAATTGAGGAAAAAAAATTGTCCTCAGCCAACTGAAAGTTGGATTATTCTCTAAGGAACTATTTACCAACTATTTCCCCACCTTGCTCCAAGTTCCAACTTTTAGGCAAAGCAGTGTGCCAAGCACTTTAAATTGTATCTATCCATCCAAACATTTCTAGTGATATAAGCACTGAAGGCCATCCATGAGTCAAGATGGACAAGAGGAATGAATTAATCACATCTCCATCATTAATTGCAGTAATTTCAATACAGCCAGATGGCTGCTTGCCAGTGGTGGCAGCATCTCTGTGAAGTGTTACTTTCTCTGACTTAATATTTTTCTAACTAGAAACTAGAATTTTCAGAGAAAATTGAACAGATACGTGGAGTTTCTAAAAGACAATGAAGTTATGTTGTGTGAAAAATTTAATCAAAATCTCCTCCATTTGCCTACTAAGATTTACGAGCACTCTTTTTGTATTCAACTGAAGGTCAGATCAATTAATTCCTTAAATAAGTACATAAATAAATAAATAAAAGCTAGAACTAAGAGAGACACAGCTTCAATTCCCTACTTCTCTACCTCCTATAGAGTTTAATTGTTACACTACTGTTATTCAGACAAGTCACAGAAAACTGAAACTATAGCTTTTGTCTGAGACATACCTGTGGATAAATTGAGTTAATGTAGTTACTGGCTTTCTAATCAATCCTTTGAGACTCCCATGCATTCCTACCCACAGATGACTGGGAGGAAATAAATTTAACATCTGCAGAAGTGTTTCAATATAACTAATTTGAAATGTTATGGAGAAAATTTCTACTCTCACTCCAGGTCCATAGACTGACTCCAGTGACATAGATACTACTGATTTACACTCTCATAAAGGAGATATCAATTAATTTATATATTTCTCTCTGGAGCTTTAGTGTCCTCTTTTTCATTTTAATTTTAGTGTCAGTACTATTGTTTGGGGATTTTTTCACATGTTTGTCTTTA
The DNA here is from genome assembly GCA_013400955.1 of Drymodes brunneopygia. Classification (NCBI taxonomy): domain Eukaryota; kingdom Metazoa; phylum Chordata; class Aves; order Passeriformes; family Petroicidae; genus Drymodes; species Drymodes brunneopygia. The sequence continues at coordinate 343,230 of VZTZ01051319.1, read as the reverse complement.
TTGAATTATGGTATAATTTATTCTTGGGAAAACAACCTCATCATTTAAAACATGTCTCTGGATTTCATTTGCATTTTTACTCCTTTGCTTCTGAGTAAAATTTTGTTCTTGAAGGTTAGCTGGAAAGATGGTGACTACCATAGTCATGAGAATACAGTTCAGCTAGAGAAAACACTTCATCACAGGATCTGGAGCCTTGTCAGTGGGGAAGAGCAGCATGAGATATTGACATGGGCCATTTCAGTGTTTCAGAGTGATGTGGATTGCTAATGAATGCACCCAAAAAGTAAATGCTTCCTGATTTTGTATGCCAGAAAGGAACTAAAAAAAAATCCTAATGCAGTTATTAGCCTGCTAGTACATGAGAGGAAGCTTATGAGGCAGAAAGGGATCCCACAACATAGCAGCATTTGAATATCTTTTAGTGGAAACAGTATTAGCATTGGGTACCATCTTAAAACCTTGGAAAACAGCTTCACTTAGCCCACACCATGACTGACACTGCAGTCATGTTCTTGCTGGTGAAGCACAGTGTGCTGGTGAAAAAATGGCCCAACAACATGGACCTTCCCAACATCAAACTAAGGCCCACAGTGGTGGATAAACGGATGCAATCCTGGATGTACTATAAATCACTCAAAGCTGTTGCTCTCCCAATCTACAAGTGCAATGCTCATTCACATTATGTTAATTTGCAAGATGGAAAATTTGAGGCTTTTCCTTCCAATTTTAACTTTTTTACATCCCAATGTAAACAAAAGAAAGACATAAATGCAGGAGAAAACCAATTAGACAAATATTATTGTGAGTTTAAAAATCTCTGGATCAAGATTTCATGATCATTATTCCTTGACCTAGCATTGGCATGCACAGATTTTAAAGAGTTGTACTGGATTTTCACTGTGCATCTTTCAGTAGTGCTTATGGAAGGCTGATTAAGTGTTCCCTTGAGATTCAGAGAGAATTCCGTGCGTTATTTTGTTTTGGCACCAAAATCTTTCATGAGCATTGGGGTTTTAGTTGTTTTCTCATAAAAATTTTATCTGCTTTCTTTGACTTTCATTGAAGTTGTCACCAACTTGAGAAATTGCCATCACTTCAGAGAAATTCTATCATTTCCGACAAGTGAAGGATATTAAACTGCCTCTCCCCAAAGTTAAAATGAGATTCTTGACTTTTTCATTTGCAAGTTCATTAAAGTACTCTGTAGCTCTAAGCAGGAGTGGTTTTTTCAGTTCTGAATGCTGACATGGAAAACTGAAATAATGGTCATTATTACAGTTATCAGTCACTTAATGCTGAGCTATGCCTTGAGGATGTTTCATACAGCATATGTAACTGTCCCTTGCAGAACATTTAAGTCTGTGCTGAATTCTAATCAGGGTTTCTAGTATCTCTTTTCTATTCTCTTTCTTTTTAATTGCTGCATATTCATTTCTCCCCACTTCTCATCTTTGCATGTACCTTTTCTCCTTATTAACTCTTTCAACTTATCACAATTCTTTGTAAAATACATCCACTGCTTATTAGAGGGCTTTTGCATTTGCATCTTTCTCTTATTTGGACTCTCCTCTGTTCCCTGTATGTGTCTTGTCTTTTCTTTGTAATCACAGAAATGGGAAGGGAAGCACACTGACTGAATTGCTCCATTGCCTTGAGGCTGAAGGTGGGATTGAGCTTTATGACATGCTTCCAAGATTGGTTTCTGGAGGCAAGCAGCAGGTAGATATTGCACAAGGTGAGTTGCATCAGACATGCTGGAGTTGTACCCAGAGCAGGCCAGGCTTCAGTGCACACAGATTGTTCTGCCTCTGGTAGTTCCATAGTTCTGGGAACTTCCACATCTACACAAACTGAAAGTTCAGCCCACTTGCTCCATTGTCCCTGCTCCTCACCCTGCTGCCTGCATTCTTCAGCCACACCTTAGATACTGCGTTCTCAATCTTCCATTCACCTATGGATAACGATATGCTTATACATCTCATACTAGCAAAAAGGCCTCACCTAGTTTGATATTTTCTTCAAAACACACATCTCCCAAAATCAGAGGAATATATCACACTTGTATCTTGATAATGTAAGGTTTGCTTTTTCTATGGGAGAATAACATTGGACTCTCATCCCCTCTAATTTCAAAAAAATGGATCCCTGAGGCGTGTTACTATTATGGTTTTTAAAGTCATTATTTTTTAAGACTATCTTATGATTTTCAAGGGCATAACTCATCATTCTAAGATGGCTGGAATTAACAATACCAAGTGACAGTAAAAAAAATGCTCCATCATAGCATAAGCCCTTAGCAACACTGTAGCAATAAAACAAACACTATCTTACTGCTAAGAAGCTATTTCTGGGTCCCTCTGGGTGTCAGCAGGACTTAAGCAGAGCATAAAAAGAAGTGAATTTCACAATGTATCTAAGTGTTTGTGATAAAACAGCACAGCTTCTGAGGAATTAATTCTACTCACAGGGTGAATTTTCCACACTCCTGTACAGCAGAATTATCTAATGAACAGTTTCATAGGGCAAGTTTCTATGCAGTGTCTACACCTTTCCTGTTACTATTGTGACTACATGCTACTCCCTCCCTCAATAAATACCATTGTGTTTTGTGTAACATTATGGAAGGTGAATTGTAATAGAAAGCAGTTTTGTTCCTTGATAAACTAAGTATAATTTTGAGCTCTTACAGATTTAGTTAAAAACCCATAAACACATGTTTGTTTTGCTAGGACAATGAAATGCCATTTAGATACTGAAGTGCAAATTAACTAAAATTCTGTGCTGATGCTGCTGATGTTAATCAGACTATTAGGTAGGCAGTGCAAATGAAGATGCAGAATTGGTTGCAGCCATTTAGCTGTTGATAACTGAGATGAAACGGAAGGCAACACATCGAATTTAACAGTGTGTGTATAGAGAGTTTAATAGTCTTTTTTCATTGCAAGGATTTATGGACCATGCAGTGATAGCACCAGTGAAAACATGACAATGTAATAGCATGACGCACTGTAATGCTTTATCCTTTATTGTAAAACAATTGGGAAATACGGAGGTGATGGAACATTACCTCCCACGTTTTCCAATGAACCTTTCCATTCTGCTGTTTCTCATTGGACTGCTGAAGCCAAAAACAATGGAAGACTTCCCAGGGAAATCTGATCACAGGGAAGGGGTCATATTACAGTCACCAATAAAAGCACCTCAAGAGTCCAGATTTCCACAGACATCTCCATGAAGCACTACTTACACCTCCAACTGTTTGTAGGTGGCTTGCCTTTCAGGAGCACATCAGAACAAAAAGACCTAAATAACACATACGGAAATAAAGAAACTGAAATTTAATTCAAGGAAGTTGATAAGCCAGATGGAGAAAGGCAGAACTCAGCAGAGGAAAACGATTAGGGAAGTTACTTAGAGTGCATCTCTAGAGATTTCAACATCTGAAAAACTTTAACAACTGAAAGGCAGTGCTTCCCCTGACTTGTGTTTGAGAGTTGTGAACTTTCTTGTAGACACAGGGCCTAAACACAGTCAGTATTTAATTTTAAACAAGAAATCAAAAACATACACCACACAGGGAAGTCCCCTGTATGCCACCATGAGAGTTTGAAGTACAGCCTTCTCCCTCCCCTCCACTGAAGCCTTTCCATTTCATATCAACAATATGAAGGTTTGCATTAATGGTAGCATGAAAATGAGTCAGCAGACTAGTAGTCCTGGTTACTATTTTAGGTGTTCCTGGATGCTTAAACATAGCTTAGCTTAAACATTCTCTGGCTAAGGTTTATGAAGTTAGAACCTTCCTACCCATTCATTTCTGAAGTTGAGTAAGGTGTCTGAGGATGAGAAAAGGAGGTAAGGAAAGCCATGACCTCTCAATATCTTTAGCGAAAGGATAAAATGTTCTGCATAAAACAGTTGAGTCAGACAGAGAAAGATAACTTATGAAGCTTAGGAGACTAGTAGCAGCTGAAGATAAGAATAGGAAACTTAAATCTATTATCTGTTCTAATAAAGAAAGCCTTTTTTCATAAAATTATTCTGGCAAAAGCTGAGGTTCTTGAGGATTTTAGGTTGTAAATGAGAAGATATTTAGCAAATGATAATTTCCAAGGTAGTTCCTGTGTGTTCACATCAATGCACTTCTGCGTTAATTTCCCATAAGCACTTCTATGCTTGAATTTCTCTGAAATTAATATTCATGAAAAATATATGTATTAACCTGCATATCTGAAGGCTTGTACCAAAAAAAAGATTACAATGCACTTTCTGCAGGCATTAATATCTGAAATGAATTACAGTCAGCCAATCATAAAGTGAGAACCTTATAACATGACTCCTATGATCAGACACATGAAAGTGATACAAATCCTTCTGAACCACAAACTGGCATAAGTCAGATGGTTGAACTGCAGAAAAACAAAAGACAGTCAAGAATGTTCTCCAATCAAACACGATTTTTGATGTATTTTTATTCATATTCATTTGTTATATATTACGATGCTCATCTTTCAACAAGAATTTTGAAAGAGTGAAATTATTCTTGTGGAAAAATGAACTGAGCTTTGCCAGGAGCCTGCCCCACCACTTCTTCTGTGTTCTTCCTGGGCAGAAGTACAAGAATTGAACATGCTGAAGTGCTCATACAACAGGGTAATGAGACTTTTTTTATGAAAAGGGATGCTTTCTTCTCTGTTAGGTGTGTTGCCAAGGAGAGTTGTAAGCAGAAGTCTAAAGGTTTACAAGATGTCTATAGATTTAGAAAAAGGACTTAGAGTAATAGATGCCTGAGTCTGAAAAAAAAAGTACTCAGAAAACTGAGGAGCATGTACTTTTGAGATGCCTGATTTTTGCCTTTCCTCTCAAGACTAGTTCTTGAGGTAGAAGTAAACAAATTTCCATATAATGTTTCCCATAGTTTACTGTTAAACATCAGGTGCTCAGCATTAGGAATCAGAATCCAGGATAATTACCAAGAAAAAAGGTTTCAAAATCATGAAGTTTGCTTGTACTTTAAATACATGAGCTCACAGTCTGAGTCCTTATAGGCAAATCTTCAGCTTTTCTAAGTGAGAAAACTCCTCTACACCAGAATCTCGAGGGAAAGATTGATTTGCCAGTTATTTGCTTATACTGCATGTTTCCAGGAGCAGGCAGCAGCCTTACAAAGAAAAGTTAAATGTCAGTGACTCAATAGCTGGTAGTATGTTGTTCACATAAACTAGGAATAGGGATAGAAGAAATAGAAGAAAAGGCTTGCAGAAAAACCTTGTAGTAAACATAACTGAAAGATCCCTGAAGTGTAAAAATGTACTATGAGCATCACTGAAAGTTGGCGGCAAGGGAGACTTTAATATCAGGAAACCAAATATCAATCCTTTGCCATAAGGAAAGTGTGGCTAGGAGGGACACAGATATCATTCACAGCTGTGCTTGAATTTTGTTTGTCCCTCTATTTACCTTTGAAATCAATAAAGCCTGCTCTGTGTTGGCAATAGCTCCCAGGTATCAAACACCCGGGCACCAGAATGGATACTGTGATTTCTCTTAATGTCTTTTGTAGAGATACATGAAATAAGATTTAGTAAACATGCATGTGGATTTTTCCATTTTGCTGGGGTGTGAGTGGTGTGTCTAAGGAGAACACACAAACAGGCGGTAATGCATTTGTAGCTCAGACCCATTGAAATCAGACTTTGAATGGGTATTCCCCATGGACTGCAGTCCAACCTGAGCCTCATCCTCTGAGGGTGGCTGATCTTCTCCTGCACCTTGTATTGAACTACTCAGCACAGGGCTGGGTGACCCTTCAGAGAAACAGTGGCAGGACCTCAGGAGTAGAATACATTTGTTCTCAAAAAGCTTGTAGGTTAGTTTTGAAGTAAGGAAGAAGGAAGAAAAAGCTTTAATGACTCAAAGAACTGTGCATCAAAAGACTTGAGAAGAAAATATGGCTGACATAATTTCTGAAACATACAGAAAATCTCTTTGAAAAGTCAAATATTTCTTTGTACCTTAAGTTCTTTTGTCTTCAGTGAAGAAGGTACATATGCTGAAATCAGGGGGATAAACTGTAAGATCCTAAAAGAACAATACTAGAGAATCTGAATATATTTGAAGCTTACCTTTAAAGGTGACCTGGAATATGAGATAGCATCTCAAGAGTGAAAACTCCTTTTGTACTTGTCTCCTTCCCTTCTCTTGAATCATGTCCCTGATGCCTCAAATCAGTTACTCTTGCCTTTACATGAAAATTCAGATTTGTGTATATTTGGAGTTCTGTATGGGCCTGGATTTTATAAGACACAGATACTCTAGATTTTTAACATATGTTCAGCTAACCTTTGTAAACTGAAAATGCTCAGAATATTAAGACAGGAATTGATAGAAGGAAGAAATGGGTTATAGACACTTTGAACTTTGTTACCTGAATCTAGAACAGTGAGATACGAGAATTTTGGTCTTCTTTGTTTAAAAATTACAGAGTCTGATAGTAAAAATTCACTTTGTTTTCTATGTTCTTATCAAGCAGATACAGAAATGATGATGAACTAGTTGCAATATATCCTTGCATACTTCTGCTCAGTGAGAGGATCAAGCTGGGGAAAGGAAGAGGAAGGAGGACAAGACAAAGCCTGCAACCGTTCCTGCAAATCGGGTGTGGTCTTTTAAAGTAATGACTCAAGCAGTGACAAATGGTGAATAGAAATTGAATGAACAGAACCTTATATAAAATAAACAAAAATCAAACAATAAATCACAAAGAAATAGAATTAAGTAGAGGGTACATGGACAAATATAGTGAATAAACTATGTAAAAACAGAGGGCATGTAGAGCAAGCGGTATTAAAGAGGAAGAGAAGAAAAGGCAGACTATTTTAAAATTGATAGGTATGTGTAACAAACCTCATTAAGATTTTATGGAGCTTCACAAGAGAGCCCAGTTCTTGAACTGTGACACTCACCATTCCTGCAATCTGCAGGAGCAGCTATTCTGACCGAGTTGGATATAGTATTGGCCATTAGGATAAGACCACTTGAATTTATGTTTAAAAAATCCTCATTATTTGTCACATGGCAGTAGTGATCTCAACAAAAGAGCTGGAGCTAGCAGCAGAAATAGATCAGAGCAGTCTATTGAAAATACAGGCTGTTGCAATACCCATTAAGAAATGGCCTTATATGTAACAAACAGAAATGCCATTTTAATCACTTGGGAAATGAATACAGTTAATGTGTGAACTTAGGACTCCTTTAGATGATGATACCCTGTTTACTGATGATAAAGATGTTTAAGAAGATACCTTCTTAAGAAGTGCAGTACACATTTGTTTAATGCTTGAGTTGAAAAAATATCAGATAAAAACATTCTGGGGGAAAAAAAATAAAAATTTATATTCAAGAGCAGATTCCATTTTAACATTCAAGAAAATCCAGTATTTTAATTTTAAAGTTCAGCAAGTCAGACAGTCTTCACTTTTTTGTGGCATGCTTCCCCCTACTCTATAATGGATGCTTAACTACTTCTGTGTTTAAAGTATCTAAAATAGGATGTCTTGGGATCTCAGGTTTATGCTGTCTAAAATGAAAATTTTGTGATATTTTCAGATGATTTTCTAAGCCTGTATGCAGGTTTTGGAAGAAAACTTTCAAAAAGAAGAATTTATTTTCAATTATTTTAATTCTTGCCTAATAGACTGCTAAGCTATTTTCTTAACACGGAAGTTTTTCCATTTTAGAGAATTTCCTTGCTTTTTATTTCCCAAGGCTGCATGACCAAGAGTTGTCATGCTTAGAGATGTGGCTCATTGTGAGCATGTAGAGGTGTCATTGGGTTCGCTTGGCTACAGAAGAGCCTCTGAAGGTGAAGCTAAAATGTTGTAAGAAGTCATTTTGAAACCATTCTTTACTTTGGACCAAATATTTCAAGATAATGTTTTTTTCTATTTTTCCTAACAATATATTTCTGAAGATGGAGATCAGTTAAAAGAAAGGAGCCAATGCACTTAATATTAGCCTGTGAAATATTAGTGGTATTGTCTTAGGCTATATTTATTTGGAAGGTCAGTTCATTACTAGTTGAAATGTTAATATATAAATATTAAGCAAGAGGCTTCAAGGGTAATACTATAATTTCTGATTAATAACAGTTTTACTAATATGCTTTAATTAACTTCAACATGTGGTTCCTATAGCTCGAAGGTCTGACTCTTCTAAGTAAATTACCGTCAGTAAAGTCCAAGGCAGTGCTGGATATAAATTTAAATCATTAAAAAGCTACACTTAATGAGAAAAGGGGTATTCTACAGAATTCAGACGGAGTGCACATATTAGCTTTAGCAACGGACAAACCTTTTCTAATCTTGCAATAATTTTTTAATATTAAGTTCTCTGCAATACATTCCTCCTCACTGTTAATTCCATGAAATGAAAATGCAGCGGTGAATCAGAAGTAAATCAGAAACACACATGTCAGTGTCTCTCTTCTTCTAGAGGGCCTCTAGAAACTCTTCTTGAAAGTAGTCATACATGTGGTGAGCAGGATGAGGAGATGAAACTGTACTCCCATTTTTTATGAGATCACCTAGGGAATCTCTAACAGAGACAGGATTTGCAGGACAGAAGAGTGTTAAGGGAAAACACAGAGCTGCTTAACTTTTGTCAGCCTGATTATAGGTTTGATAAAAGCTTGACATGTAGAAGAAGCCTGGCCCTGCAGTCCCTGACACCACCTCAGTTCTATAGTAGTATGATGCCGCGATGGAGATTAATGCCTTCAGATTAACTTGTGTGTTTAGCCAATGCATGGAGTGCTCAGCAAATACACCTCCATCCAGTGATACAGCTCCCGGAGACAGCTACTCTGTTCTAGGCCAGTTGGATTTTTATGACTCATGTATGATTTCTAATACTGGATGAGGTAATTGGATCAGTAAAACGGCCAGAGAAAGAGGTACACAGTCCCTTTCCCAACCACAGATGGAAAAATCCCTTTCTGGCATTGGAATAAATTTGTGTATCAAGACACAAAGGAACCCAGAAATGCTCTCAGGCTATGAACCAATTTGATTTTTGGGAGCAGATACTGTCAATGCATACAAATGTGACAACACCATCAAAACACTGCATACCTTCCTGTCTCTAGAATCCCTGTGTACAGATTTAGGCTTAACCAGTTGTTTCAAAGCTACTTGCTGATTTTAGCCGGACAGTAAGGCAACTCAATAACAGAGAGCTGGGATTTGCCATAATGGATATTCAACCAGATGGCCAACAGAACCAGGTGGCCAGACCTTGAACTGGGCAGCTGAAACTTGTCTTTAGTTCCTCAAACTTGCTGGATCCTGCCCACAATCACGTAAGACCTAGACTGGTATCCAAATGTCTTCCTCATGGTAGCACTACACGTGCAGTTTGAAGGAACAAGGAGAAATTGTGATCCCTGTGCAGCTAGATAAATGTACAAGTTTATGTAACTTGTAAACATATGGCATCTGCTTGATCTTCATGCACAGCTCAGTCCTGGCATCCATGAGACTGGCTCTGAGGCACACGAAACCAAACAGCAGTAAAAGACAGCCAGAGCAATGCTCTCCCTGCCTCTCTGCCCAAGTAATTGCAAAATTAGAGCTTATTCTTCTATTTCCCTTTGTTGGTGCCCCTCTACTTGCTGCCTATCAGTACTTACAGAGGTCTCATAAAAAAGATGGGAAGAGACTTTCTAGTAGAGGCTGTTGTGATAGGACAAGGAATAATGATCTAAAACTAAAAAAAGGGTAGATTCAGATTAAATATAAGGAAGACGTTTTCTATGATGAAGGTGAAAACACTGAACAGATTGTCCTGTGAGAAGTGGTAAACACCTCATCCATGGAAATATTCAAGGCCAAGCCAGACGGAGCTCTGAGAAACCTGATCTAATTGAAGATGTCCCTGCTCATTGCAGAGACTTTGGACTAGATGACCTCTAAAAGTCCCTTCCAACTCAAACCATTCTATGATTCTGTGATTCTGTTCCTCAGATATCTTGAAATCTGAGTGGTGCATGGAAAAATAGATGAGCTATAACATGATTGCCTCTACATGAAATATTGATCCAATTGATGATGAATTTCACTTTGGAAAACAGTTTCTTAACACTCCCACAGAGCAAATGGTCATATTTTGAAACTGTATTTTGGTATCTGTAGTTGCAATATTTACACCTCTGTGCAACACTTCCAGTTGAAAATAAAGATATATTTCTGAAAATCTTACTGATATTGAAATATCTTGAGAAACTTGGTTTTTCTGGGACAAGAAACATTATCCCTCTTTCCTCCACTACACAATTAGCAACCTTTAATGCCAGTAGTTGACAAGGAATACAACCTCAGAAACAGATGGCCTGCTTATTATGCTGCTGCTTTCCTCCTAGTCAGGTTAATTTGGCCCAGATGTCTTTTTAAGAGCTCCTTTGAGAGGCATCTGCTCTCATGTTCAAGCTGCAAGAGTATTCTGAGAAAGAGAAAAGGCTGGCGCAGGCTGTGAGTAGAACAGACTTAAGAAAAAAGGCTAATTTTAAAGAATATGTTTAAATTCCTATGCTTTCTATAGCACTATGCAGGGTTAGGAGGAGGGCTAAAATTCATTCATGTTCCCTCAGCCATGTGCTCTTTCCTGTGGTCACTTCCCTTTACTATCTCAGAGTTCCCCAAAGAAAAGATACCCTCATACAGTAGACAGCTGGGTGGGAACTAATCATTTTTGTGGGTCTAAATTCATAAGTGAAGAACAGTAAGACACATGGTGATACAGCATGTATACAAGAGAGGATGTTTATGGAGGCAGTATGCTCAGATTACTGAACCTTGTAAGACAAAATTCAGATTTGAAAAAAAGTGGTATGCAAGGGAAAATGTGCCCATGTATTACAGTATTCTCTCAATCCAAGCTGAGAACTGCAATAAATTAAGAACAAACCTTCCAAAAACCTTCATCAGACACTGAGCTGCATTTTTAAAGTGATTGATAAACAATTACAAAGCTGCTGTCACATCTCTAGCATCATAATTCAATATGTGTGCCTAGAGTACTGTCTAAATCACTAGTTCATGTCAGGAAAAATAAATGTCTCGATTCTCATATGGCACCAAGTTTTCCTCCTTTGCTTCATTTCTACCTAGAGTATTCTCCCTCAGCTGTTTGAACATTGGCTAACAAGCCAAGGAAGTTTCTCACCTACAAGCTAGAAAGGAATGACTGATAATCTCTGGGCATGTGTTCTGGAGGGGCAATTTAATTGCTAATTCACAGGTGCCAAATGCCCCAGGGGAACTCTGGCCACTGAGGTGAATTTAGAACCAGCCTCCTGATGAAAATATTGACAGCTTCTTCCAGAGAAGCATGCAAAGAAACATGACATTTTGGGACTAATATTTAGTATGCAACAGCAGCTGGCAAATTGCTATCATCTGATTTGGCTGGCTGCTTCACATTTGAAATCAATAGCAAATTGGAGATATTTCACTCCTTTTATTAGGTGCAATATAAAAAAAAACCAAAAAAACACCATCATTGAAGTCAGAGACTGCATAAAACCCTCATTTGAATGTGGGTGCTATTTCAAAAGCCAACTTACAGCCCAAACAGTACATGTCTGTAATTCACATCTAGCTCCTACAATAGGTGATGGAGTATATCTTAGTCATCCAGCGTGCAGCTGCTGCTGTAATTCTGGAAACTACTGGGGAGCTAATGACATTAGTTTGTTAACATGTTGTCAGATTAAAGCACATCATAGCATGGCTAGCACACAAATGATGCAGCAAATTGGTGCCCTTGATGCAGCACCAGCAAAAAGACCACACCAAAACCATGCCGAACCTGAGCTGTCAAAAAGTTCTAGGGAAATGTGTAATGGAAAAGATCATATGGGACCCTAATACTTTTTGAACAAATTTACCCTGAGCTCAGAAAAGCTTGTGTTTGAGTCTGGTAAAAAGAGAGGATTTGAGGCTGAGCAATGGGGTTCTTCTTTGTAGCTAGAAAAAACACAAACCTAGTAGAGCTGTTTGACAGAAGAAAATTGATCTTTTCAAAGCCCTACAAACTACCTTCCCAAAGTTCAGAAGATCACCATGTTGATGGTGGCCTTACCACTGAATTTTTGCATCCACAGTACTCCAGAATATTGTGAATGGAAAAGAGTAGGTTTCAGAACCAACTTCTGCTCAAGAAACTTTTCTTCCACTCAGGAAGAAGAAAATCTTAGGGGGAAATTAAATCATCCAAAGCTGTTGTATCAAATACTTCACCCAGTTAAATCCCACTCTAAGCAGTAGGCTTGGAGTCATGGTTGAAGTTCTTCTCAATCTCCAGGTACTTTGCTATTTGATTGATTCCTAGATACTTTGTGCCAAAATAGCCAGGATTTAAGATTTGTGTTCACCCTTAATCCACAATTGTCTTGGATATTAGAGGTGGAGGGCTAAGTCTGATTTATCTTGATCTTAATGCACTCACTGGGAATCAGTCAATGAGATTAAAGCCCACCCTGCTTAGCCCTTATACCTGTCCTTCATTTCTCTATAGAACAATTTTCCTGTAGAAACATCAAACTAACAAAGGTCTGAAAGTTGGATAACAGTAACTGATCCAAGTTATTAGGGACATCAGACCCATTTCAGGGAGCTCTGAGGAGAAGTCCCTCAGATCTTGGGAAAGTGAAAACAGTGAAAGGCCACTGTGGTGACCTACAATTAGGATGGACTGCAAGAAAATGAACTGGGATACTAAAAACTGTCAGTTAACTCAAGATTCAAACTGCACTCCTGGGGTGCAAAGATTTTATTAGTTGGAAAAGCCTTATCTTGAGTTCTGTTTGCATTTCAATATAAAGTAGATGCAGCCTGAGTGTTTTTCAGTGAGTTTTTCAGTATAATAGGTCATTTATCTGTTTCCTTTCTCTTGGAGCCTCATATTTTTTCAAAGATAAAAGTATTAAATCTTTCCTGAAGAAAGCAAAAGAGACATGGAAATAGGGAATAGATCAAAGCCTTGAATGAAGCAGGCTATCTTTTTTTCACGTTCAATTGCCATAAAATATATGGGATGTTAGGTTGCCAATTTTGTTTATGTTCTGACCTGTTATTAAAAGCATAGGATTAACACCAGCATTGAGTAAAATAATATGTGGGTGTGCATTCAGTGAGTATAACTAACCAAACAAAAATGGCTACCTAAGCCATACTCTGCAGTAAAGAAGTCACCGTAGTTCCGAGAAGTCTCCTATGCATGCCATCCGTTGTTCATTCTGTTCTTTTCCAGTCTAGATTAAAACTGATGAAAAAGTAGCTTCAAAGGAGCCCTTATCCTTTCACGGGTTTTGATCACTATTGGTGTTCTGAGTCTTAACTCTGTTGTCAAAGCTCATTGATTGAAGTCCTTCAGCTGACAAAGAAGGCAACCTCAGAGACACTGGATCTGCTTTTTTAGAGCACTTATTTAATATTTTGACTGCATATTTACATTCTTCACAGTGCTTCTTTTTAGAGCTCTCTTCTGAGTCTGAGCACATCTTCAGAGTACAGCTTATATGCCTGAGCAGAGACTTTGTGCACTTTGAGCATATTTTGGTAAACACAATTAGAATCGATTTTCAAAATTAGTTTGAAATTATTTGTTTTAAGCATAAGAAACCATTAAATGGTCCTTTTCCATTGGCTGAAAGGAGACAAAACCAAAAAATGACTGGAATCTGAACTGGAAAACACACAGACTTGCAGTACTTCCTATTTTTTATGTGTAAGGAAAGGAAAAATATCTGGAAAGGTTGAAACTGATGAGAAAGGATGTCATCAAACTCAGTGAAGAGTCTCTATTTTTACTTTTACTATTTTATCTTTTTACTATTTGTGCATCACTATTGCATGTAGAATAGCACTGTGTCGGTATTTTTATCAGAGAGTCTAATAAATTATTCAGAGGTGAGATGAATCCAGAGATGACTGCCTTCAAAAGATGTTAAATATCTTTATGATGCTTTGGATTTAAAAAAAAAAAAAAAGTCGAGAAGGTGTAAAGGAAGTGGAAGAAGGAGCAGAAGGGGTTGGACTTCATGGAACAATTCATCAACTTCCAAAAGACTCAGTCACAGAGATTCTGAAACTTTGGCATGAGTTATATTCATTTGCAGTTCATGTTGGTGAAGCTTGCCTGTGGATTTGAGAATTTGTTGGGTTTGCACTGAAATTTGTGAAGCCTTCATTGTTCCAATATATCAAATACTACTGACAAAATTTTGCTTGTGATCTGGAGTAGCAGTAGGGGAAGTCTTGACTCCAGCTTTAAGTCTCTGGGAAACTGTTGATTTTACTCTGGTGTTATTCTTCCTTGTGTTGTGATAATAAATTAAGTAGCCCAGGCAGAAATCAGCAGCACACTCAATAACAGGTGATAGTCACAGCTCAAAAAGACAGTGGCTTATTATTGAAATTATTCACAATATCATGTTCACACTTAGTTATAAGCATTTTGAGATGCACACCATCTGGTCCTGCATGCCTTGTCCACACTTGAGAAACTACTGTCATAATAATAGTTTTAAGAATAATGGATGATTAAATGGGTTAAGCTAAATCTTTCAACAGTGACAGTCAAAGTCATAAAGCCCCAAAGAAAAAGCAGCTTTCAGGCCTCTTCATGCCTCAGAGATTTCAGGCTGATGCTCACAGTGGTTCTCAGAATAATAATCCCACCTGTCAACATATTTGTTTCCCTCATTTTAAATCTCTGACAAGGCATCTTGTCTCAAATACCACTATAAGAATGTTTAAAAAAATCAGCCAATAAAGTAATTTTCATGTTTTGAGCCCCTTTTTCCCTTTCATGAATTCAGATCCTGAGGCTTTATAGTTGCTAAAAAAATTGCAGGATTCAGTTGGGCAAGGGCAAAGTACCATAATATCCACCAGAGTCCAGTATAATTGAGTCTTACGACATGGATCAAGATTCACTATTGGTTGCTGTGTGGATCTTCTAGAAACATCTCTTCCCCAATAGATCATGATAGTTTTAAAATTATAACTTAAATTCAACTGACATTTCCTAGGCAACTGTACTTTGGCAGTCCTGGAACACAAACAAAAAACCCAAAGCCACAAACAAACAAAAAAGAAATTTTGCATTGAGGTAATGAAATTAATTTCTCTATTTTCTTTTTTTGTTTTGTTTTGAAGAGAGTAACAAGCAGCAAGCTATGAAACCTTCCAATTTTTGAGATAACACCTGCTTGGAATTATGCAAGCCCTGATCAAATGCCAGCCCCTTCTTAAATGCATTCTCCTATCTCAGGAAAAATATGTTCCTTTTTTTTTAAAAAAATTTCATTCTTTGCCTGTAGCATGTGGCAGTAAAAACAAATCAAATCAGCTCACTTTATGCCAAATCCAAAGAATGATTTGCTTTCAGTAATACACTCATATATCCACACTTATTAAAAAAAATTGTTGGTCCCATGACTTTTAAAGCTGTGAGCATTTATTTTGTTCATTAAGAAGGAGTCAGACCTATAAAGATACTCAGACTGGATCGTTACAGAAATAAAAACAAACAGTTGCTAAATGATGCACCTGTAAATGAAAATATTAAATAGACTGATGATTAAATAGCATACAGATTTTGAAAGTCAGGGTAAAATGAAATGGAAGCTCCTACCCAGACTGTAACCACACCTTCCCTTGCAGTATAGACATAGACTGAGTTTCATATCCATCCCTGTCAATATTCTAAGGTCTACAATTCAAACACTACACAAAGGCATTAGGTACAACAGAAAAGAGCTGATGGAAGATTCCCAATATTGCCAAATTCTGCTAGAGAACATAAATTCTCTGAGTTGTCTCTGAGTTGAGGCAATTAACAAAATTGGTAAGAGGTGAGAAATGCAGATTCTGTGGTCTTCCATGCACAGACTGCTCTAGCTGATACAGAAATCAGTTTCTTTGAATGTAGATTTCCCTTCTCAGATTAGCTTGGGAGTAGAGGAAATGTAAAATGTAACAGAATCAGCATAATCTCCCTCCATCCAGTTGTGCCCATGAGTAAATTAGGATCAGCCTAGCTGAGGCTATGTTCAGACTGAGTATGGTGATTTTCCGCAATCAGTATGCGTGGCACTGATACTTGGATATCAGGGAGCAAAGTGCCAAAGGACAGCGTCTGGATCAGTCTCCAACCACAGTCAGTCATGGCTGTATCCAAAACAACTTTCTCAGTTTCATTGGGTGCTTCTGCACAAGCTTGCAGCCTGTGATGTGTTTTGCCTTTTCCAAAGAGCTGGTTCAGAAGATAAGGGATTATTACAGTAGATGGCTAAAAAGCATTGCAATTTTTTTTAACTGTACTAAAATGAGAAGAGATCATAAGCATTCATGGCACAAAGATAATTCCTTTAGCAACTACTTAATCCTGCAGTTTATTTCAATCTTCTCCACTTACTTATCCTAAAAATAAAACCTGCATTTTCTCAGAAAATTTTATTCTTGTCATTGCTTTTTCACTTTCCACTTGATCTAACCTCAACTCTAACTTTGACTCAGGTCAAATGTAATACTTAGTGATTTTGGTTTGAAGTCTCAATCTGCTTTGCAAACATTAACCAACTCAGTCCATTCTATTTCCAAAAGTCAAGTATTATTTGAGGACTTAAGAAAGTTACTGACAGAGACTGGAAATGAAAACTGATGCAATCACTTCTAGGACAATCCATCTCTTAAACAAAAGGAAACCCAGTTTTGAGGGGTTTTTTTGGTTGAGTTGTTGGTTGGGTTTTATAAGGGTATAAGTCACATTGTGCTCTGCAGGAGCAAAACTGAGATAAATCACTTCTTGTGCTGTTCGTAACTGAAGTGAGACTGCACACAAGTGCTAGTCAGAAATCATTCAGTAGTATTTCACTGGTAAAAACGATACTTATCTGTTCAATAATGTTTTGATTTTGACTTCATTCTTCCTATAAAAAGAATTTTGTAGTGATTCGATGAAAAAAATTAGGTATTTCATATTGATTTTCTCACTTGGTTCTCTGTTGTTTCTTTTTATTTTTAGAGAAAAGTGAACATATTTAGAATAGATGTCACCTCAAAAATTGGAATTATTAATATTGAGTAGTCAAATGACCTTCTGACATTTCAGTATGAATTTGCTTGGGAATTTTTTCTTCACTCCAAAATTCATAATTTATGCAAAGCAGAAAAATATCATGGCAGAAGTGGGTTGTCCTTAAAAATACAAATTCTACTTTAGTGAAGACCATGCACTCATTTCATTTTAGGAGTTTTGTAGTCAGGTCCTATAACAAACTTGTATGTGCTTTGTCTATTTTGATTCTAAACACTTTTACATACTGTCTCCATTTCCAAACAGAGTCTCAGTAGCGTTGTTAGCATCTCTGACACAAAAGGAGTAGAGACAGGATGGGAAGTGATGGAAGACAGAAGTGAAAGTGTATATTTTTTATATCCCAACTTAATGAAACAATGGCTTGTCTGCTCCAGACCATGTAAGGATTTTCCAGCTCTATGAACAGGATGGCAACTGATCCTATATGGAGAACTACTACATAATGTCATGTACAAGTATGATGTTTCCACTGGAAAATGCTAAAACTCTCTTAGCTGCTATAAAGAAAAAGTTTCTTTCTATGTGTTTTTAAATTTTCATTTGAGTTGCTTTCAAACTGTGGATATAAACTTCTATTAATATTAATTCTATAATAGAAATATTTCTATAGTTTTTGAATGACAATGCTTGATTTTATAGAGATTTGTCAAATGCATGATTTTAGCACGACTTTCATATGCAGTGACCAAACTAGTACAGGTCTAAGCGTAGCTTAGAGGTGCCAAGAAAATATTGAAATGGGATCCCATCTAGCAAAACTGTTCCGTCTCCAAAATTTTTCCTACCTTAAGTGGGAGTTATGTTGGTTCATTCTCTTTTAATTCCTACAAAACTGAAATCGTGATTACTGTGTCAAAGACTGTGCCAAATTACCAGGGTTAAAAAGGAGGGTGTTTACTTCAATTTTATATTGAAATATAATGGGTTGGTTGGTGCAGAAACAGCATAGCACATTTGCTCAATGAAAAATAAGTGAAGGAACATCAGAGCACACTTACTTAAAAAAGAAAATAGCTCGAGAATGTGACTAGAAAATATGAAAATAAACAGGCATGTCAGCCAGCTGAGACATTTCTGGAAGCAAGTGGGTCAGACATCAGCAAAACATATGGGATCAGTCTTAAGTGTGAAGTATTTATAATCAAGAGATGAGCTTCACAGTACCTGCCATGTTTGCCAGGGATCACAGTGTGACTGGAACTGACACACTGATTTTTAACAGTTGCATGATGCAGAGTGCATCGAAATACAGCAGGTACAGATATGTGTGGGAAGACTGAATGCAAACCTAAATGGTGTGATTTTTTTACACAGTGCTAAATACTCACAAATGTCCTGAGACTTGATGACGTTTAAAAACTTGGATCAGATAATGCAGACACTTGATTTTACAGGCATAGGAGTGGATGCCAGTTCTCTGAAAATATCTCTAATACTTCTGCTGACATATTTGGGACAGAAAAACTACTCTGGAATACCCCCCTGCAGATACCTGAAAAGATTTGCACATAAGAGTATGTCAGAGATTTTCTGCCCAACTCCACTTTTTCTGCAGTCATCTTTCCCAGGGTTATTTTCCTTTTACATCCACAGCTTTAAAGCCAGAATAGCCTTTTCTCATTTAAATTTTTATCGAGTTTGGAATCATTGAAAAGCTAATTTTTAAAGGTCATGGTTTATCCGATTAGCATCATGGGCACACAGTCAGACATAAGGTATCTATTGTGGTAGCAATGTTTTGGAAAGGTGAAGGTTTCTATTTTAATCTTGACCCTGACATGTCATTAATCCCAGCTAGAGACCAACTAATTCTCAGGCAGGGAGGAGCAGAAGCCACAAAAGTGCATGGTCTTGACAGAATCTATGGCCCAATGCAAGACTAATTTTAGTTCTCAAACACTGTTTTTCCCAAATAAAGCAAAGTCCAGGAAAAAAAGTAAGGAGGCATGCAAGAGGAATAAACGACGTTCATTTGTAGGTAGAAGACCACAATTAGAAGATTTGTATCTGGTCAATAAAAAGGAATATAATAACTTCTAAATAATAAATAAGAAAACAAGTGTGACTATTTTCTTTTTGTGTTATCCTGTGACAGAGAAATAGGCATAGCCACTGAGCTCATCACCCTACCGGATGGTTGGTAGCTTATATGCCAGTTTAGAATTTGAGAGTTTATACTGTCCGTACAATTCCCTGTGCCAATGTTCAATGCTGCTCATGATGCCCTTTCATATTTTGCAGGTTTTGTTCAGATATTGGGGCAGGGACACGGATATGTGAGGATCTCCTTTGGGTGATCTCACTGTGAGAGTAATAAAGCATGGAATGACAGCACACACACATAACCCGCAGGTATGCCCAAGGTCTTTGGGAACAATCATTAACAGACACTGCAAGGAAAGGTGCTCCCCCTCAAAGAGTATAATGCTTCAGATGGTGAAGATAAACTGCTGGTTTCTTTTTGTCTCCAGAGCTCTTGTGTACTCCCAAAACTACTCTATTCTTTGGCCTGTTGACACTGTTAATAGTATTTCCATATATTAACAGAGGAAGATTACCTAAAGGTGAAAAATAACTTTTTTATTCAAGATAATTTTTAAGACTTTGCTTCTTTCTCTATGGGATCTTAGTATTAGCTTTCTCAGAGGCAATCTTAAGCTGAGTGCTTTGAGAGATATCCAGATAACTTCAGCCTCCAAAAGAAAAATTCCTTGATATCAACAAAGCACAAATAAAAAGCCTAGGGGAGAGGAAAAGTCCCATTAGAAGAGTTTGATTTTAATAAGAGGATGATGAAGTTAATTAAAACTCAGTGTCCATGAGAAAAAAGACGAAGAAAGAGCTTTGGGGTTTTTCCTTTAGCTTTGCTCCAGCTGTTCCTATCTCCAAGCCAAATACATGAGCCAAAATGATACAAGTTGGCAGCTTTTTTATAGCAAGGGGATCATCTGTTAAATGGTTAGGCTGGTTTTGTTTTGCCATAATAAGATGGGGAGTATAGTTTCTAAGTTTTCAGCAGGAATTGAGCCAAAAGTTCTCACTGCTTTTTTCGCCTCTCTTCATTTTGCTGCCTATAAATTATACAATGAAATCCCTCTCGCTCAGAGTTACTCTCATGTCTGGACTTAGTCATCAGTTTCTTCTTTGCCTGCACAAACCTTAACCTTTCTAAGCACTTTGTGAGTTCTGTGCTTTCATTAACAAGGTGATTATGCTTTAAAAAATTCACCTGTTTGTGCCCTAGAAAATAGGCATTTGTACATGCAAATAAGCTAGGCCAGGTTTAAAATAGATGCAAAGACCCAAAATCTAATGGGAATGTAATAAATCTTTTACTATTTCACCTATTTATAATTCTTTCCAGTCCATCCACTTTTCAAAGATTCAGACCAAATGCCTCAAAACATAGGTATGGTCTGTATTCTAGACTAAGCTTGCACATAGGCCCAAACTCTCCCAGGCATCCCCAGTGATTATCTGTTGGGATTGTCACGAACTTGATTTGTTTCTGAAACAAGTCCTTTGGAAAATCTCACGCTTGGTATCATTCTTGTGAGTTTGTTACCCAATGTGCAAAAAGCCAATAACTACACACTCGAGAGTGACATTGATTATTTGTTTCAGAGTTGTGCAAGCCTGGGCACTCGGTGGTATTATACAAATCATGCACACCAACTTTAGAATTTTTAGTATTTAGATATTTTAGGAATTAATGTTCATTGGCTGGAAGTTACATAGATAGTTCTCCTATTAATTAGTATTCTTTCTTCTATTGGCTAATGACTCTCTCATTTCTCATGCTAATTAGTCCACATGCTCAGTCTTTCTCTTCTTTTGGGTCAGTGGGTTTTTTGGATTGGTTTTCTGTGAGTCAGTGATAGTGATCTGCCCCTGCTGGAATTACCTTTTACCCAGCTGGAGCTGATGTCAGCACAATTGCTGAATTGGCTTTATTAGTTTCTTTCTTATATTGTGAGTTCTGCCAGGTGTCTGTCCTTGCAGCCTGCAAATTCCCCATTTTTTGTGTCCACAATCAGTGGGCATCCTTCTTCCCAAGATTTGTTAACCTCTCCTTAGGTCCCAGATCACTGAATCATGTCCAGACCTAAACCTTAACAAGGCAATACTAGATAAGATACAATACAAGACAAGTCAACAAGTAATTTGCTCTTCTAACACATGCACATCATTTGGAGCTTGTTAGCTGCTGTTTCATAGATTAAATCTCTCTTCTTGTTNTCAGTGGGCATCCTTCTTCCCAAGATTTGTTAACCTCTCCTTAGGTCCCAGATCACTGAATCATGTCCAGACCTAAACCTTAACAAGGCAATACTAGATAAGATACAATACAAGACAAGTCAACAAGTAATTTGCTCTTCTAACACATGCACATCATTTGGAGCTTGTTAGCTGCTGTTTCATAGATTAAATCTCTCTTCTTGTTGGCTTGAAAGTATACAAAGATCAAACATTAAAGAACATCCTTTAAGAAAATTTTACATATTACACTTTGTAACAGCGTGAACACAGCACATGTGCCTAGCTGGCAGATCAGGTAGCCATACATTATCCCTTTAACTAAATCATGACAGAAACCTGCCATTGTTTGGAAGTTTTAAATCGCTCTATATTTAACATCTGGTGCTCCAAAGACCTGAGAAATCCTTGAAAAGGCTGAATGTGGTCAGATTTCCTCATTTATATACTTACTTTTGTCCTGCATGCTCTTGGCGCCATAAAATTATTTGATGCTAAAAGAAATTCCTCACATCAGCGGATTTCCTGTTGTTTCCCTTCAAAATGCATAAGGTCAAAATAAATTAGGTCTGTGGTCTGACTCCTGTCTCTTTCTCTTAATGAATATTCCTCTCCATCTATGCTTTCTTTGACCAAGACAGTTTCATCTCAAGTTGGAACTAACAATCAACACCTCATTTTCCCACATTTGCCTTTCCTGCTGATTCACCTCAGTCTGACACACTGAAATCTGAGGAGTTTCACGTGCTAAAAGACTAAGTGGTAGCCTCCAACAACTGCTGGGAAAAATGCTGCAGCTGGGCTCTACTTTCAAACGTCAACCATTCAACCAGGAGCTGTACAACAAACAAATTAATTAATCAGGATCTCTAAGGTTTGCACAGCGAGGGACCTAATTCAGTCTTAACTAGGATCATTCCCCAGGTTAGTAATAGGCAATAAGAAAAATCAGGAATTCCACTAAATTCTCTTTCTATCAACCCTAAGTTCCAATAGAAGTTAACAAAATTGAAAATAAATCTCAGACTAAGAAGCTGGTTGGAGGAATCTAGAGGAATAAGGTGATTCTAAAAGGATAGCAAAAGAGAAAGGCAACTTTTTGTACCCCCAGCTGTAAAAAACCTAGGTAGCAGATCAGTTTGCAATCTGGCAGAGGGTATCAAGCTGTTTCTTAATGTCTCCTTAAAAAACAGTTGAAAGAAATTAATTATGATATTGTGTAGGTAACTGAGAGATAACTTTAACCCCTGTAAACAACATTGGTATTCATTAGGGTTCTGGGAGAGGAGTGACTAGTCATCATGATGAAATGGCAAACAGTCTGTCCACTAACTTCTCCCAACATCTGGAGTTCTAACAAAAGTCACTGAAAACAGGAAAAGCACTTCACAGTGCTGAAACTACAAAAATAAATACATAAATCAAACCAACAACAAACTGGACAATATCCTGAGAGTGCTTAAACAATAAGTTTTGACAAAGTCAAAGTGTTGAAAGATAAGGGTATAAATAAGGAAAGAGGTTTTCTTTCTACAGTCTTCCCTTTGAGATTTTCTCCCTGTTATCCTGTGGTTTTGTTTCCACTTCTGGAAGACTGGGAGATCAATGAGACATGCATTCTGAAATGTTATGTCTCTGAGAGTGAATGAAGAGAGTCTAAATAATAGTACCTAATATCAGCAAAAGTGTAGCATTTCATCAAAAGCAAACTCAACTTTCAATTTCATTTCACCGCACAAACTACATAAATAAACTTGAAAGCATAAATGAACATAAATAACATAATTAAAATCTGAGTTAGTTTTCTCTCATTCAGGACATTGCTGGAAACATGGCCCATTCTGAAAAAGGAAAATAGAGAGGTTCTGGTGCTTCTTAGAATACTATTTTTTTGTTTTCTAAGGTGAATGGTAGTTTGAGGTTGTCAGCATAACATTATAAGGAATCCCATTGTCAGGAACTCATTGGCTTCCACATCAATATTTATAATATATTACTAAGCCTATACCCTTGCTGATTTCACATCAGTTCTCAACCTTTTCAATAATAAATTAATCATCCAGCTTGAAGTACTGCAAAGTATTCTAGGCAGTTTATAAATAACTCCTTCCATCAGATTTTCAGATCATACAACATCATCAGGACCAGTGGTCATGCCAACATTGGATTTGGCTTGTAACCCCTGCCTCAAGGAACAAACAGAGTCAATTCCATGATACAGCAAAACACTGATCAAAGAGATCAGGACAGAGGAAGTTATAAACAACTAGATTACAAATAAGTGGATTAGTTGCTTTCCTTTTTCTGTCACAATTATTATTAATGATTTCTAAATCCTAACACTATGACAATGGAGAGAATATCACTCCATATCAATCTAATGTGCTATTCAGCTAATACTATTTGAGAACTAATCCAAAAGCAGAGAGGCAGCCCCTCATGGCATAGCTTGCCATTCTATGTCACATGTTCTTATTTTGTCGCCCATATTAGAGAAATTGCAACCGTCCTTTTCCCCATATCCCCAGATTTGTGTAACTTTCTATTATAGTTTCAAATGTGCAGGGCTGCAAGATCAAACCATGATGCAAATCCACAACCACACTCATTTTTTTCAAGGTCGGCCTTGACCTATAACATATAAAGTATATTCAGTTCACTGGAAGGAAGGAGGACAGTTTATTGTTATAGAGGACTGTATTTATAATGAGAAAGCAGGTACAGCTCTACTTTTCTCCATGGACTTCTTACCTACAGTCAGTTGATGCAGCTGATGACAGTCACTGCAAACTGATATCATCACCAGCATTTCTGAATGTGTCCAAGCAAACAGTACTCAATAATAAAATAAAAGTAATAAACAAGAGGTAATAAAAGAGGTAGTTAATTTGTGTGATGAGGGAGCAGTGCTATCATCCTGAAAGCATTCAAGTTCCAGAGATGGAGTGGTATAAGTGGTTAAAATGCTGGAACCAGAGTAGGGCACAAGAACCCAGTGTCAGCTATAAGGATTCCATATAAAGTTTGTTTCCCATCCTTTACTTATCATTATCTCTTTTCAGATTGTCTTTCCCCATCTGTTCACATCAGAGAGCCCCAAGCACAATGGTGTTCCACTTGTAGCCTCTTAATGCCTATATAAAAAGTAAGAGGCTTCAAGTCTTCTTGTAGACCCAAATCACAAATATATCAGCAAAAGTTATAAGAAAACCCTGTCCTGACATGAATGTTTCCTGGAGAAAGAAATTAAGATGTCACTTTAATATCTTTCATCAATGCCAAATACCCTTGCACTAAATTCATAACATACAATGTGTTGTTTCACAACAGTGTGAATAATGAGATGAAGATTTCAGATATAAATTGATTCCTAGTATTTATTTTTATCCTCAAAAAAAGTAATAATCATCTCTTTCAAAGATAAATTGGAATGACTGACCATCCATTGAGAACACTGTAATTGATTCATGTAATGAAAGATGTAGCGAGGGGAAGAATTCAACAATGATGGAAGGTGATAGTTTATCCTGCAAACATGGAATCAGCAGAAGAAACACAGGTCAGAATATTATTCAGATTACTCTTATGAGGCTTGAACCTGTAAATTTAAAAGTTGCCATGCACCCATTATTTTGATTTCATGAAGAAATTTGATTTTAGGAAGAAATTTTTTACTGAGAGTATGATAAGACACTGGAACAAGTCGCCCAGAGAATTTGTAGATGCTCTGTCTCTAGAACTGTCCAAGGCTGGACAGTTGGATGGGGCTTTGAACAACCTTAGTCAAAGGTGTCCTTGTCCAAGGCAGGGTGTTTGGAACTACATGTTTCTTAGGTCCCTTCCAACCTAAAGCATTCTATGATCTTATGCTGCTTTTGAAATGAAACATCTAAATGATAAAGAGGTAAACTCCATGCACTGCTGGTTGCTGAAGGATTTAATCCATGTTTTAGTAATATTCCCACACCCTCTCCCCCTTAAGTAAGTTGGATTTTTTTCACAGTAAAATCAGTGGACATTTCTATCCTCTAATAGTGACTCGCTTCCTGGAGTTAAGTGTTTGGAAATACTCCTATGGCTGGCATTTCACTTTACAAATCTTTTTTTTCCTTCTTGAAGAACAAGAAGAGTTTAAGTTTGTACTACTGGCCAAAGAAAAGGGCAGGGCAAAACCACATAACAGAATAGTTTATCTGGTCTGTCAATGACTGTTATCCCATCATCTTGATGTATAAAAGTGTTATAAAATCCATCAAAATCTTTGGAGTTCAATTAGACTCACTTCTGCCATATGTGAAGAGTCTTTCTGGTTAATACTATCCAATGGAATACATATTCCTTCTCCTCACTTCTCTGCATTGAGAGGAATGTTCTTTAGTTTGGGTTTTTTTTAATACTTTGAATAAATGTTTTGGAGTTTTGTACCAGTGATCCCAAAGCCCAGACTTAAAAAGCTCGAGAGTCAGCAGTGTAGAATGCACTGATTCAAGGCAGTTTCTTTTCAAATAATTATTAACTCTGAGCAAATCTTAATAATTGGAATTGAAAGCTCTTTTTCATCTTCCCACCTCCCTATCTCTCATAATAATAACTGGCTGCATCACTTTCCAGGTACCATCTCTTGTATTTGACTTAACTATTATAAGATCATTTAATCCTTTGGATATTTAAGCTCCCTCCCAAAGTTATTACAACATGAAAATACCAGACTGATTTTCCTGTTACACCACAACTTGCATTTCAGATCAACTGCCACCTGATCTCATGAGTTAATTAAAGGGTATGAAATGAACAGATTATTTTCATAATTCATTATGCATTCCTATTCAATAATTCCTGACTGAGCTTGGGGTGACTGAAAACTGCTACAACTTTGAGAGTTACCATGCTGTGTGCCATTTGAAGGTAAAGCCTCCAAGATCCTTCTTTTATAACATTGAGCTGATAATATTTCATTTAAAAAATCTTTTATCCAGAATGTCCTCTGAAAACACAGACAGGAGAACTTGAAGGAGCATCCTTACTGTCTTTCTGACCACACAAAGAATTATTTCTCCAAAATAAAGGTGTGAAAACAGAAGCCCTTGACCTAGGATCTGGGAAGTATTCCTGGATCCCATAGTTTAGATGTAAGCCATCTAAAGCAGTTTGATATGTAATAGCAAACCCAGCAGTGAGTCATCAGCTAGTTTTGACAAAAACTAGCCAAAATCTAACCAAATATAACCAAGAGTGTATGATGTGTTACTCCTGTTCATCCTATTTATATTAGAGCGTATGTGATACCTATACAGGGACAGCAAGGTCATCAATGAGATTCAAAATCTGGCATGAAAGACATAAATCCTCACTGCTTGACCTGAAAGAGCAAATCTACTAGATGCACTAATAGCTGGCATTTGTAATTCACTAAGCCAGCCTCTGGCAGCAAACAAAATCACATGCACTGAACCAAGAAAGAAATCAAGCAAGCTCCTCTGAGGCATTCACACTGGGCCCTGAAGACTCACAGGTTTTGTTCCGAAGATTCAGATTTAATGTAGAATTAACCATGCCTGCTCTGAGGGACAAATTTGGATCCTTATGGTTCCTTCAGTGCTTAGAAGCTTTAGGAAATATTTGCTCTTTCTGGTCAGAAAAACATCCCACAGGAACTTTACATTCTGCCTTTCACAAGGTAGAATAGGTGAGATTTTCAGAACTTACATGAAGAACAGGAGGTCCTCTGCTCCTACATCATCCCTCAGCATTTTTCTCATCTTAGCACTGAATCTATTCTAAATCACAGATCGCTATTTTGGCAGAAGTAATGGGTTGTGCCCCCTATGCCAGAATGCAGAGTTCCCCTGGAATCTGTGGAGTCCATTTGCAGAAATGAAGACACAGAAATAGGCAATTCTTGATCAACACAGGTGAGCCTCTGAAGATTTCTCTCCACAAAACTCCAGTGTTGACTGCTTACTCAACCAAAAAGAGCTAACAGAGTGTCTTCTCTGAAGAAGTGAGAGAATGCAGAACAGCTGTTACCTTCTTTCTGATGTTGTACATCTGCTCATCTTAAAGTGCTTGGAGGAACACACTTAATTCTCTCAGCGGGTCTTATGATCTTATTACACACTGAGCTGTAACACCCTGCAGTATGACTTCCAAGTTCTCCACAGGCAGGAACCCCTGCTTCAGCAACCAAATCCTTGTTTTTATTCCCATGGCACATATTTTTGTCTATAAAGTGAATGCAAGGTGAGATCAGACACTAATCCTGCAAGTTAAGACTTGAATTCCATGCTGCACTTTGCCACTGGTTCACCTTATGAAATTTGTGCTTGCTTCTTAGCCACTCTCATCACTACTCCTAAGTCAGCTTCTGTGTCACAAAGCTGACAGCAAGCCTGCCCAGCACTCTAAGCCCACACACACAGACTATGAATAACTAGGAAAATGACACCTTGAGTTCATTATATGTTGGTCAAAGCTATTTAGCTGCCACCATCTGTATCTATGACCAAGGACAGATTTAAACTGACATAAGCAGTTCTATTTTCTAGTATCATTTAACTTATGACACATTAACCGGTGCTTTACATGTGTGTGTCCCTGCCTTAGCATGAATAATTCCATCAGTTTAATGACACAGAGAAGGGAAAGATGTCCACATGCAACCCACCACTTCCTATTTAAGAGTCACACATATCTGATATTTTAGGAAGCCGACGGATTTTTCATCCTTATTCTGGTAAAGATGTGTCTGTGTTTATTTATTACTGCCATAAGTAACGTGCTGCTTTATAGTCTGAATCCTATTTATGCAAGCATGCAAACAGAGACACACATAAAGGAAGATTAGAAAATCACTCTTTGAGTTAACTGAAGGTCTTATTACAGCCAATGAAAAGCCAAGAAACTGATAACTAAGAGCTGACACTCCAGTGTCATGTTCTGTCAGGTTTTATTTTATGTGTGAGAGTACATGTGTATGGGAGTGTCACTTTTTCTTTCTGGGCTTCTTTAATGTTAATTTTAAAATGGGACTCATATGTTGGAACAAAACTGAGACAAGAACACAAACACAAACCGACAGTGTCCTCATAAACAATAAAGGTGACACCAGCAGGCACCATTGGCTGTAATTATCTTGACATGGTGCTGTGCCTCTGTCTCTTGGGGTTACTTAACATGACCTTTTTAACCACAGTGCCAAAGGCTTTCTCTTGCACTTTCCTGCTCTATTGCTACGATGCCATTGTGCCTTCACCTTACACCACTTCGGGTAATGTGGCTGTCTCACAACCTGTGTTGCAGACCATAGGAGACCACAGAGGATTATTTGGCCCATTGTGAGACAGAGACAGCATGGAACAATCTTTATTATTTCCAGCAAAAATCTCAACCCAAAGGGTTCAGAATGCTTCGCAAATACTCAAATACACAAAAAAATTAAGCCTCATAGGAACCTCCAAAAATAAAGGGATTATTTAGTACAGGTCCACAGAGCTTCCGTGTCGATATAATTCCTCCCTCAAAAGAAGGCTACAGTCCATAGGGAAGATGGAGTTCCTACCAGGTGTGAAGGAGCTGTGAGAACAGGGGTAAACCCCTGCATTGCCCCCTCTGGCAAGAGGTGTCCCTTTCTAAGCAGTGTGAGGGCTTAAAAACACCATCAAGTGGTGAAACAGACAGTGAGCAATGAAGAAATTACTGCATAAGAATACCCTCACCGAGGGTGATACAGCCTCCTTGCACTGCCCCTCTCTTTTGTGTCTTGTTAAGCACTTAATGCCAGGCTGCCTGGATATCTGTGGAGAGGAAGAACTTATTCAAAGCATAGATTTCAGAGTGAATAAAGCAGAAGAGGATTGACAAACTTGAAGTGATTAAATGTCTCTGCTTATTCTTTCTATTCTTCTCCCAGTCTGCTGATCTTTTTCTGATATTCTCAGGTTTAGAGTTGAAAACAAAGTGGGACTTAATTGTTTCACAAATGCTGTGCAGCAAAGAGCAGACAAGGATTGATCTGCAAATTTAGCTTATGGTTTCCTTCTTCCTTTTCCTCCAAACACATTGATTCTAAATGCCATTGTGTTTCATCACAAAGTAATTTAGTTTATTCTCTGTGGCCATCTCTAGGATTCTTTGTCTTGCTTCTTTTTCCCTTGCCTGTCTTCACTTGAATGACATGGATTTGAAAGGTTATTCTCCAGATAATTTCGTTTGCATGCTATTTTCAGCCCATGTTTTAACCTGTAGATCCTTTTTTATTATAAAGGAGACCTGACTGGCATTTATAATATTTTTCAATGCATTTTCACACATTAATTAAGATGTGAAGGATTTCTTTTCACTTTTTCTAGGCAGCACAGAAGTGGCCTTGGAATTAGATATGATGACTGACACACAGGAGTATGACTTCAGGAAGCTAAAGGTGCTGGTAATAAAGATACCATTTTCAGATAATACTCCTTCTACCTTTGTTCATATCTGTGTCTTCTTTCATTTTTCCAAAATCAGCATCCACTTTATAAAGGGCAGTGTGATTCTTTAAATGTGCTTATGTTCATTCATGTCAGCATTCTTCACAAAGTATTTAAAATCTTTTCACCCTTCTCATGGCTTTTCAAAAGTCTGGCCCAGGATACCTGGAAATGACCAGTATTTTTTTGATCCTGGATCCCAGAGACTGTTTAAAGCCATGGCAATTGTCTTACAGTCCATCTAATAGAGTTACTCATCCATTGTGCTATAGGAAGCAAGAAAAGTCAGTGCCTGAAGTCCTGCCAGATGACCTAATAAATCCAGCTCTGGTTCTTTTGATGTTACAAAGGGGTGAGCAACATCCAGAGAAAGATATGCAGGTAATCTCTATGCAGAGTACATTCAGTTTAGCAGTTACTTGATAAATATGGAGCTTGGGTGTAAAGGATCCATAAATGACTAACATACATAAACATCTTCAAAAATGCAAAACTAGCTCTTCAACATGGGTTTCCACTGTTACCTATAGGTAAATAATCAGCCAACCAAATAAATAAATAAACAAAAGCAGTACAAAAGAGACTTGCAGAATAAAATCTACTCTTGACTAAAAAGAAAGGGATAAAAATACCTTTATGTCTATTTTTCAGGATTGCAAAAGGTAATTGAAAAACAAATCCATAGAACTTTTTAATAATTCAAAGAGTGAAGTGGCTGAGTGATTTCAGTAATGCATTTTCAATTTCCCTTTCTCTGTTTGGGCATTATCCTTGAGGAAATCACTATTTTCTTGAGTATGTTGTTCATTTAAAATTACTGCTCCATTATGTTCCTCGCATGCATCCCATATCATGTATTTGTTCTTGCACTGAATGAATACCAGTGTTGTAATCAATGTTTATCTCATTAATATTTATTTAATTAATAGTGTCTTCAGAAATATTCCATCTTCTCAGCTACATATTTTTAAGAGGAAAGCAATTCCAAATGGACTAGCTGATCAAACTCACCTGAGGTATTATTTTATTTTACTAAAATTCACTTTTTTTCTCAGAGTTCTCAAAAGTATTTCATTGCACTAAAAGAAATAAGCAGTGCAACTTTGAATATTTCACACGTGAAACATTGGTGACACTGAAATTGGCATTATTCAGTGATATTGAATGCATCTACTCCATGCTGTAGTGTACCTTATACTTGAAGATGGTTACAAGCGATGTCTATACAATTTTGTGAAGATCCCTGAAGTCATCTCAGGTAGGTTACACAAGCAGTCAGGGTGAATTATTGTTTCCTTACCCCCTATCTGTAATACAGGAACAGAAATGTGATTGCAACAAGGTAGCTTATTTCTTTCAGTTCAACCCTCTTAGAATCTTCCTTGCCAACTATGTCTTTTTATTCCATCATTGTCAGTAGTATCTTTTTACTGCATAAAGCTGGTCTGAGTGGTACTTTAGACCAAGTGGCCTCTCTATGCTGTGACAGAGCTGTGGCTGAGAATTTCCATTTCTGAAAATCTTTCAGAGTGTGTCCTTGTTCATACCTAAAACAAAAATTAATCCTTTCATAAACCGGTGGTTATTGTTAGCTTTGTAAAAACAGGGCAGTTGCAGCAGTTCCAAACAGAAAGCTTCAGGTCTGATGGGAGAAGAGTGGCCAAAATGTCCAGAGATGGGTCACTTAGTAGGTAACACACCCCGATGAGGATGTGAGAATTGTTCCAGATCTTCTTTCTGATTAAAAGCAACACTAAATCTAGCTAACACTTGCAACTAAATCCTTCGTATCTTATATTTTTAGGTGCCAGATGCAGAGCAGGAAATTCAGTTTTCAATTAGAATTATTTGATTGAAGTTTATTCAAGAGAAGGCAGAATATGAGGCCAACCAGGCCCTCTACTCAAGCAGTGTACCCAGGAACTGTGGTATCGCAGTTTCCATTTCCTAACTAAAGAATGTAGAATACAGCATTATCTACAAGATTCTGGAGGAGTCACATGTTTGAGTGCTTTGTAAAACACAGACAAAATCTAATTGTTGTTTTCAGAGTGAGGGATCTGGATCAGACAGGATGAAAACTCATTATTTTCAGAGGTCTTATGTGAGGACTTAAATATCTCTCTCTTTCTTGCTCACTCTTTTTATCTCCTAAAACAGGGCAAAAGATCTTGCTATTTGGCTTCACAATGGAAATGAAACATCAGAAACAGCTGAGAAAGGCAAGAGAACTTTCACTGTAGGTCACTCTATGGGTCTTCCTTTATTGAAAACAAAACCAGAAAGCTCAAAAGGAGCATGTTTACCCTTTTGGCACCTGTATAATGTGTGCTTTGGGGCTGGTAAGGAACACTTCCTTCTTTCAGAGATCAGCTTTGAGTTCTGGAGCAAATCATCCAAAATACCTAAGGATGAGTTAATGATTGGGTTTTGTTTATTTTCTTTCGTTTGGTTTTGTTTTTTCTCTTAAGTGAATAGCAATGTGGATGTGTTGAAAGCAAAATTCTACTTTCTCCTTATTGCTGTAATCCTTCACCCTCTGCTGGTTTCTATCTCAGCTTTCTTTTTCATTCTGTGAACGCCAACCATTGGAAGTGCTGCTTTCTGTCTGGGGAGAACCGTTCAAAGCAGCGACCTCTCTGCACAGCTGTGTGGTCAGAGCTGCAAGATGATTCATAAATCCCCAAAGCAGATACATGCAGGCTATTGCTCCAGTACAAACTCCTGTGAAAAATAGCATGTGGCAGAGCAGTCACAGGAAGGCACAAATAGGACCCAGAGGATCGGCAGCATAACAAGTTCAAGTAAAAAAGGTCATTCTGATTCAATCAAGATGCATAAACCTCTCTTACAAAGCAACAAGCTGCACTTTTGAGTCTCCTGGAGTTTCATGATTTGGCTGGGATTTCATGATGATTTGACTGGTGATGGTGAGAAATGTTTCAAAAAAATCAATTTCAGTCAGAAAAATGACAGTCCATTGAAAGCAAAGTGTCTTGCAGAAATGTGCCAATTTGAGCAAGTCTGCCAGCAAAACTCACCAGTTCTCTGCCTCTTCTCTTCTTCACTCACCCACCCAGCTACTCAGAGATGCTCCCTAAAGGACTGTAGCACAACTCAGATCTCCAGGGCTTTTAAACTTCTGGGATATCTGCCTCCCAGAATTGCTGCACACCTTTTATGCTCAGGAAATTTGCTTTCATCAGCGGTGAGAAGAGTTTATTGGACAGGGTTACCAGTCTTGCTGCGACAGTGTTCAGAGACCTGGGGATGGGCTCCTGGTTACCCTGTAAGGCACCATCCAGAATGAAGTACAAGAACTCTGTGTTTCCATTCTTCAGCCTGGCTACTGGCCAGGCACTATTTACCTCATATGGCCCTGGCTTTGTGACCACAGCAGCTTGGGGAGCCAATTACTCTGAAGGTGCAGCAGTCATCTACCCTTGTAACTTTATGGCTGAGCACCATGAAACTGGTCAGAAATAGCCCCACCTTAAGTCAGTAGGTTTCAAGAATTTGGAGAAGCAAATTTTATTTTAGAAATATCAATTAACAGCATTTCTGAAAGTACGTACTCTGGAATTTGAAGATTAAAATGTTTCAGATAATGCAAAATTTGTGAAGAACAGGAATGTAGTTTTCTGACCTACTGTAATTTTTTCTAAAAGGATAGCTCCATAGGTTGTAGAAATAACTCATTATTTTATGCCCTATTGTTACATCCCAGCCCAGTGCCAGTTGCTAAAAGAATAAAAACTCATAGCAGCATTAAAGGGAATGAATGAATGAATGAATGAATGCAAATAAATACTTTTCCTACAAACAGAAGACCTTGTTCTTTTCTCATTACATCAGTGAGATTGTCCTCAGCCATTGACTACACAAGATGAAGATGTGACTTGCATCCACACCCAGAGAAATATAGTGGTGATAAACAGGAATTTCAGGAAGGGAAAAGTGGTAGCTTTTACTCATAAAATCTATTGTCTGCTTGAACAAGCCTCATGCAGTAAATGTTGAAAATGGACAGAAAACATGATCTTCAACCCTGACACAGATCACCTACCATCCTTAAAACTGCATGCTTCACAGTAGCCTCTGCATCATACATCTTGCAAAGTGTGCATTTCCAGTGGGATAGCAAGACAAAGAGCAGTCCAGTGTTCCCAGGAAGACTTTTAGAATTATTTGGAAAGCGTCTGAACTAGATCAAGCACCTGGAGAGATTCTGGTTCCATTTCTGGCTATATTGCATTATTTTACTTTACTTTTGTAAGTACTAATCTTTGAGAAAAAGGCATACTGATTCTAAAACAAAGTCCTTATTCTCACTGAATTCCCTTTTTTCCCCCACCAATAGTCAGTCCCCAAAGCCTGGGTCATTCACTACGTCTGAATTTCAGATTTAGCTTTCAGGACATGGAATAGTGTGTGAGCCATTTACAAATACTGAGGGAATGCAGTGCAGGTATTGATTATCTATTATAGTTCTCTAAAATTATGCTGGATTTAAATCATGCACAGAGAAATGAGCTTGGCTGAAATTAGATTTCTTGGTTTTTCCTTTTATCTTTTTCCTAGCTAGAAAAGCTTTGCTCCCCAAATTACTTTGCACTAGCTATTTCCCTCATAGTCTTTCATTGCATTAAACTTTAGCACAGAAAACCAAATATTTTCTGGTTTAATTTGCAAATATACAGAGAGAAATTCTGCCAGGAAGAACTTCATCAGGCTAAAGATGCATAAAAAACCCAGATGAAAATAATCTGTCAAAAAATGCCTAAAACATCAATGACATTTTTGTCAACATTTTGAATTGCTGTCTCCAGAAAGGATTACATCTTTCTAGAAGATATGATTATTTTTTACCAGATAAACATCTGACATTTGGAGTAGCTAAATTTAAGTACACCATCCAGACAGTATTTGTAGAGAGGTTCTTTCTATCCCTGGAATCTCTTCAGACCTAGAATGTGTTTCTGAATGCCACAGCTTGGATTTCCACTCACCTGAAAACTCTCACCATCATTATTCACAATTTTATAACTGATAGGTAACATCTCTGTTTAATTTCTAGGCACATTATTATTGTTATTATTAGAAACTTGGAACCTTCCCAATTTTGTCACTTGTGAGAGATGTCAAAGGATATTGCAACAGTTATTCATTGATAACTACCATGCAAATATTCAACAACAACAAAGCCCACTATGGCAATGTGTAGGAAACACAGCCTCTGTCTATGAGTACAGTCAGCAAGAGAGTGACAAACTGAATCAGAAACTTCAGTTGTGAATTCCATACATAAAAACATCTGTGAAATAAAGCAAGCACGTCCTTCCCACAATCACAGAACAAATATTTCACCAGCAATGCAGAGGGATTTTTAAATAAATTTTACATTGCCACAGAGCAGTAAACATGATGGTGAGATACATATTAAATGTAGGGTCTTAATGCCAGCAGTTTCAATATTTATTAATTTCTCTTATGGTCATACAGTAGAATACCACATAATTTCTTCTTCTACCTTGTCACTAAAAGTGAAGGTGTCCTAATGGAATTGACCTGTTCGGTCAGGTGGCAAAATGTTAATTAGTTTTCAGAAAAGACTAATCCATTGAATTCTAAGTGAATGAATTTATTCCAGGGAGCTGAAAAAGCTCAGTGATATATGCTTTGATTTAGCAAGCCATGTCTTTGGAAAACACCACAAAATAATAATTTCCTGGGTGCACTGTTCCACGTGTGCCCTGGTAGTTAAAAGCTTAAAATATATGAAAGAATCACAGGGAGAAAAGAATGAAATGCTACTGTTTTGTTGCAATTTGAGCAGAATCCACATTTGTAGTTCTTATTTTAAGCAATATGTAATCCAACAGTTTTTCTGAACTACTAGTCTTTGCCACAGTGGTGTTTCTATTGGCCATAGCTTTAAAGAAATTAACACCAATCTGACAGAGAAAGGGGCTGCAAAGATGAAATGAATACAGAAAGAAAAAAAGTTGATAGCAGTGAATATAACTCAGATACATATTAGCAATTACAGAAAAGTGATAGGGGGAGGAAAAGGATATCAAGGGAATAATTTCTAGATGGATAAATTTAGCAGATCAGAAAGAGCTTTTAACAACAAAAAGAACATGAATGTAGCCCTGGCGTATTCCTACCCAATAAAAGTAAGACCATTGATAAGAAGATGAAAGGGACATATACATTCAATAGACATTTCTGCTCTCTGCTTGGAAAGAAAAGGTAATGTATTCTGTTCTCAGCACCTGGTGCTCTTTCAGCACCTTCCTTTCTGCCAGCAATGCAAGACTATAGAAAGACCAACTACTATTAAATATATATACACTTATATAGTTGTTATGCACAGACCTTGTAAACTTAGTTGTCTCTTTGTTGATTTTTAGTGAACCTTGGAAAACTGGCAGATTTTGAGAGGATACTTAAACAAAATGACCCATTGTGCTCATCAGAACTTACAAAAAATTAAAAGCTCATAAGCACAGTAGATAAGATATATTTCAATTTGATTTCAAAAGGTAGGATATGACATGGAATTTTTAAAATCAAATTACTGCTATAAAAAATCAAGAAGGCATACGCTATAGTAATTAAGAAACGGCAAGTTTTCTTGTAGAAAACTGAGAGAGACATTTAAGAAATAAATGGTGGAAAGGTCTTACGAAGCATTTAAGGTTAAGAAATCCTAAGGTTAAGAAATTACCATAGGAAATATGGTCAAGTGCCAGGAATAGGAAGTCAAACTTTCAAATCATCTGGGAAATAAACAATCAACTCAAGAAATCCACAAGGTCTCTTACAGGCAGAAGATCAGGTGAAATAATCATAATATCCTTTCAGTTCTTGTTATTTATTTATCTATTAATTAGGCCTATGTAAGTGGGGATTTGATTGCTCCAAGGCGCTGAGCTGAAAGCTTAATTTATCTGGTCTGCATGGACTTATTCTACCAGATGTACATGAAATTGCACTTTGAGTTTTAAATATATGTTAGTGACCTAGCAGTCAGGTCAGCAAAAGGCAGGGAAGTAATAAGACAGCTATGACACAGACACTTTTTCAGGTATGAGTCAGAATTTATGCCAACTGAGCATCTGCCACTCAGTTCAAGCCTGCATTGGCCAATACCTTCTGTCATCATAAATATGACAGAGGCTGTAACATAATTAAGAAAAGCTTCTGCAAGTTCTGAAGTGCTCTCTAAGGTTTATCTAAGTCTTTTGGACCACATTGTAGCCCTGGTGTGGCCGCAGAAAGTAGTGATGTCCTTTGAAATGGTTATTTTCATTAAAACATCATCAGTATAGCAACAATGGCTCAAATATGCATGATGGCACTAAGAACACATATTTGATCTAACCATTCAGTAAGAAGAAAAGAAACAAGGGATAAGGTTTTTCTTCTGGAGGATAAAGAACATAGAATTCTTTTTACTATCTCTTAAATAGTTAGTTAGCAATTATATTACAATTTCTGACCATCTAATCTGCAAGGGCTACTCAAACCTCTTCTTTTTTCATGCTGTAGTAAGAAATTGTTCCCACTGCTCCTTTAAACTAAGATTATTTAGTAAAAAAACAAGTGATAGAAAATGCTCAGTCTCCCATTGTCTTGGCCATGCATGTTTTCCTCGTTGCATCTCTACAAATGCTTTACAAAAATGCCAAGTAAACTGTTAATAGCTAATGAAAACACACAATAGAGCTTGCTCATCTATACTTTCTCTTCTCCTTGACATTTTCTTTTTTTCTGTCTCCAAAAACTGAAATACAGACTAATTTACCTGATTAAATGCCATGTGACCATTCACACTGCTGAATCTGCTCAAGGTTGAAATCAACCAAAAGAAAAATCCTAATGACTGCTTTTCCTATCAGAAACATGTTTGTCTTGCTTTCAGATTGGCACAGACTTACAGGTAATGCTTCTCTACCAATGGTGGTGACATTAGCAAGGATGACCAGGTGGAGAGTGCCTGGATGGCAGGAACCTGGCTGTGCTTGTAAGGTTTCTTGCGTAGGAGAAGGAATCCAATCTACAAAAAAGACAGCTTTCAAGAGTCCCTTTTCTGGGAAAAGGGGAGTAAAGTAGACTCAAGACTTGCCTCTCTTTAGCTTTTCCCATTAGATCTCACCTCTGACCTGGGTTCTTTCTGGAAGAAAAGGATAAGCCCCAAATTCTCTCCTGGTGCATACTGTGGCTATTACTTCTTCTTCAGCTCATTTTATCTGAGAGGGGTTCACTCCACCACTGCCCCTTGCACAAAAATGAATTTGCCCTTGCACTACAGTAAAATCACGGTTAGTTTTTCTGCAGTCCTTCTGCAAATATTTATCATTCTATTCTATATTCAATTATATTCTATTACCATTGTCCTGAAACCATCATAATATCAGATGAAAACAAAAAGGAAAATATTCCAATCATATAGAACAGATCAAGAAGGATTTAACCATAATCAGTTTGTTGAAAGTAAACAGCATGCTAGAGTGTGTAGAATTTAGCCCACTTCTCATTTTTAGTCCTAGTTTCTATATTTTGAATTCATGGGCATATCTTAATTTGGTATTAAAAATCTATTTGGAGAATATGAACACAAAATTTTGTTTTGAGGTTAACATTACTGTATTAAAAAAAAAAAAAAATCCTGACCAGATTTAAATTTTTCAAGTTTTCCAAACTGAAATAGATAAGCACATATTCCAGATTCTCCTTGGATAATCCTATGACTTTTCTTCCCTCTTGCATGTGAATTTATTATCCTGTGGCAGTGACTTTTATAAGATGGTAGTGTTATTACTTTGATTTAGATTCTTTGCAAATACCACAGTCTATTAAAAGCATCAGTTCATCAAAGTCCACAGTATTAATTTACCAGGAATATCCTCATAGGATTTTTAAAAATAATTTTGTATTATGAAATCATGCTTCAAACTGAACTAACAGAAATCTAATTATAAATGGGAGCATAGTGCTAATTAAACCACCCACTCCAGCATTAAGGCCCACTTGGGGGTATTCACATTGGTAAATTGCCAATTTAAGCTAAATTGCAGGATATAATATCCAAGTATTTGCAAGCCCTACCTTTCTGCTACTTTCTCTCCTTTGGTCTGCTGCATAATAATAAAGCATAGAAGGCAAGCAATCTGACTATTTTCAATTATTGAAGTATTTTTCTGTGAATAACCATAGCTACTGGTGTACCAAGGGTCAATCTAAAATATGAAAGTTCCCAAGCTTGATTCTTCACGTGGTTAAATGCAGCCTGGAGTGTTCTCTCACACACCTGGCCTCTCCGAGACCATCTTGTCCGCCCAAGACATAAGAACTAAGGACAGCAGTTGTGTGCTAATCCATGCTCAGAGCTTTGTCCTTTTCCACCAGAGGGCCTCATTTCAGGAGAAAGGGGTCCTCAGCACTCAGTGGTCCCAGCCACAGCACTGGTATGGCTCATGCAGCTTCTCAGCCTTGAGTCTTCATGATAGAGGGTAAGCTCTGCAGTAGAACAGCCATAACAAACCTCCGATCAATCCTGTTGGATCTACAGTCTCGGATAGTACAAAAGCAAAGTGCCACCTGGGCCAGGCAGCCTTGATCTTGTTTTCTGTCATTTAGACTGCATGTCCCCTATGAAACAAGCAACTTGAATATGATAAAATCACCTGCTTTGCTCTGATATTTTTTTCAGATAGAGAGATTAAAACAAATTCTCAGAGCATTCATTTTAATGAGAAGGGAGATGATTTGATTCCCAGTAAGCCAGTACTCTGCTGAGAGATACCGAGAAAGTGACATGACATACTCAAGGACTTGATTTCAGAGGAAGGACAGTGATGCAAATCTTTAGCTCTGGGAAAGTTAATTAGGTCACTGATGTCTTACCTCTCTGATTACACAAAGAGAAGGATGGATGGAGAAGAATCATGGCAATCAGTCTTTAGTTAGCAGTGACAGCCTGAGGACTAGGAGAAAACAAGAATAGAAGGCAAAATCTTAATAGGTTTTGTCTAGGACTGTATAAACATTATATCTCTTATCTTTCCAATAACTGTTTATTACACCAAGTTTGGCCTCTTTCTAACTCCTTGGTGTTACTACGAAACACTAACAGGAGTTTCTTCTCTTTAGTGGACAGATCTGTAGTCTGGGATCTTTTTGTCCCATTAGCAATGTTTCCTTCCAATAATGTTTGCCTGGAGAGATCCCATGGGTAACTTTTAAAGGTTTGTTAGTGATTTATCAGTACACAGCACTGTGATTCCATGCAATAACTTTCCAAATAAATGGTGTCAAGCTTGTTCACAGTTTGGCTGACAAATCCTTGAGGACAGCCAAGGGAAGGAAGGAGCACTAGCACTTGCAGGTAGAAATGTCCAACACACAGAGAGCAGTGGAACACTGCCTAATGCACCAGGGCTTTAAGCCAGCAAAGGGAAGGCTGTGACTGATTACTTGTCATTAAAACACCAAAGTGTTGACCAAAACAAACATAATTCCCCAACAGGAAAAATAATCCTGTATAAGAAGAAGAAAATTTCTTCTATATATAACATTATTCTTTTATTTTCTATTAGGTGTGGTAGTCATCAATTTTTCCTATGTATTTGTGTACCCTTTCTATCTCCTATACCATTCTATGTTATTAACTGCCATAATTCATACCAGATTGTTGTCTTCCACAGAAAAAATCCAATTTCTTCTTGGGGAAGTTCTATTGTTTTAAGAGATGCTATGCTTTCACATGCCTGCAGTGAAAATCCTGGTTGAAAATATGAAGCAAAAATAGGCATTAAGCAAAAATAGGCATGTCTGGACATACCTTATAAAATTAGATTTGCTTGATGCTGAGACCCATTTCTCAGTTTCTTACCATTTTTGTGATCTTTGACAGTCAAGGCTGAAATTTATTATCCTGAACATTTGCCCTAAGCTTTATCAGTGTCCTGAAGGAAGTGAGGATAACAATCATGAGGTTTTTAAGTGACACGAGGTTGGTGGGAACAGTTTAAATGAATGAGGGCAGGACTTCCATTCAGGGGGACATAGAGAGTCTGGAGGAATGGCTATACAGAAAATTCAATAAAGATGGATGCAAAGTCTTGCAGTGGTACAGGCTGAGGACTGAGGGGCTGGGCATGAGCTCTGCAGAAAACAATCTGCATATTTAGGCAGAGAATGAGCTGGGTATGAGCCTGCAGTGTGCCTTGGCAGTAAAGAAGGCCAATAGGACCCTGGGCTGCACTAAGAGCACAGCCAGGAGGTTGAGGATGTGATTTTTTTTCCTTGCTTGTCAAACTCTATATTGTGTCTAGGCTACTGCATCCAACTTTGGGCCCTCAATACAGGAAAGATACCAAGAAACTGAAGGAAGTTCACTGGGGCCACCAAGATGTCCAGGAGCAGGAGTGCTTGTCCTGTTAGGAGAGACTGAAGTGGGGGAGCTTGTTCAGTCTGGAGAAGAGAAGACTTTGTGGGCAGGTGGCAGCAGCCTCCTATTACCTATGAGGAGGTTATACATATATAGATATGTAACTTATTCACAGTGGTGGATGGGGAGAGGATGACAGACAAATTCAGGACAGGTACAAATTCAAAAAAGGGAAATCCAAATTGGGTGTAAGAAAATGCTTTTCCATGATGAGGACAGCCAACCAGAGAAGAGGTTATGCAGCCTCTGTCCTTGGACATGCTCAAGATCACATTGGAACAAAAAACCCTGAGAAAAGCAGCCTGATCTAATGACTGACTTTCCTTGGAGCAGGAGGTTAGACTAGAGATCTCCTGAAGTTCCTTCTAACCTGAATTTCATTATAAACTCATTTTTTAAAGTTTCAGTCAGGGGACTTCATTCATTCCCAAGAAAACTTTAGTTCTGTAGGCCCTAGAAGGGTGACTTTTTTCATATTTTCATTTGAAATTACTTTTGTGTTGGGGATGTTCCTTTTGCTGTTCCATTAAAACACATTCAAGACAGAAAACCTCTTCTCAAACTGAAGTGGTGGGAACAAGTTAGAAGCTACCAAGAAAGCTACCTGAAAATGTCCTTCTCTCTTTGCACTGATTGCATAGAAAGACTAGCGTTGAGATTACCTTCCCTACCTTTGAAAGTCTACAGTGTAGGTGTTCATTTCTGAGCTAGTCAGCCAATGTTCCCTTTATAGCAGAGTGTAGGAGTTAACAGCTGGTTAGTTGAGTCCTGCCTTGGATGACTAGCCTCGGCACAGGACTTTTAGGAGGTTTAAATTAAATTTCATTAATCTCATGGCTAACAACAGCTCTCTAGTCTGTGTTTAGTTTTCTGCACATTCTCTTCCCCCCCAAATTTGACCTGAGAGCAGTATCATATTATCAAATGGTTTTTAGTAAAACCCAAATGTTTTAAACACTGGCAATATTATTTTAATCTTAGTTTGAGTCTATTATTCCTATTTTATAGGTGAAGGGCTGCACCATCTGCAATAAGAAATACCCATAGAAATATTTTTCTAGGGTCACTTCATCTCCAAATACCTGTCCTTATCCTGGTTGGTTTGAGTTAGTTTGATGTGACCTTACAGGAGCCCTTTACATGGCCTGAAAAATCATTTCTACAACTTTTTTATTAAAACAGGACTATACACATAATCCACTCTCACACACTGATCACAAAACATTCCAGAGTTCTATTTATCCCCATTTAACAACAGAAAAATTCATACATTAGTTTTGATTGTGGCTTGAAGAAGGATTCAAATTGTCATGTTAATTCTCTTAAGTTAAGTTAATTGACCTCACAAGCTTTTCCTCAGCTGAGGGAAAATGTGCCTAGAATACTGGACAGTGATCCTGGGGACTAATAAATTTCCTAATAAAAATTGAGAAATAAACTCTAGGGGGATAACTGAATAATTATTGAATGTCTTCTCTTTTTTTTTCCAGGAAAAGGATGACTCTTGAGAAAGTTTCAGGGAGAAACCAATGGGAAGTGAATGGCATGACTGATCCTATGGAGCATGCAGTGCAAATGAAATGGTCACAACCCATTGCATCTGGCATTTTCTCTCAGATCTCTAATCTGGTTTCTTCTCTGTGATACATCTGCACGAACAGTGTGAATCAGATCTTTGCCCTGATGCTTTTGGAACAAATGTGTCTCTGACCACATTGCTGAGAAAAGATGAATCTAGCAAAAAGGTAAAACATAGATTTGAGTCATTAAATTACAGCTTGCTGAAGTCTTCCACTGAAGCTTGCTCAGAAAATGCTCAGAGCATTCTTGTTGACCTCGTCTGGTCTCTTTCCAACAAATCCAGGTCTTTTCTG
This sequence comes from Drymodes brunneopygia, assembly GCA_013400955.1. Lineage (NCBI taxonomy): Eukaryota > Metazoa > Chordata > Aves > Passeriformes > Petroicidae > Drymodes > Drymodes brunneopygia. The sequence continues at coordinate 300,004 of VZTZ01051319.1, read as the reverse complement.
GGCTGCAACACAATTGCTGCAACAATTTTAAATTACAAAAAGGGGGAGATTCCCACTTTTTTTTTTATTTTATACAAGGGATAAATGTTGTCTTGTGAAATTTTCCACTTCTTGATCCACATAACCACACAAGAAGAACATCCTTTTATAGCTTAGGTTCTAAGAACTATAAAGAGTCCTTGTGCAAAACACATACACCAGAAAAACATTTAAACTAAAAGACTACGAGACGACCTGCAAGAGGGCAATATGAACGCAAGAGATGCTTGTAAGAAATTATCAAATCATATGCTTTGAAGAGCAAAATTGCTTGGATTTGGTGCTGACACAAACCCTCAGCCTCCCATTGTATCATTATTTTTTAATAAACTAACAATCTTGAATAAAAATAAAATCATACATCCTGGGGAAAACTGCAAGAGAATATGTGAAGCAAAGGTAGATTTACATTTAGTAAGTATTCCTACAGAAAATATAACCCCAGGAGGACAGCCATGATACCAGCATCTTTGTGCATACAGTGACAACTGCATGAACAGGAAATATTCCTGTCAAATGACCTGGGAACTCAGTGAACTCTGCACATAAAAATTCTGAATTAATCCATTCAGTAAAAAAAAAAAATACTCACCCAAACCTAAAAAACCCAACCCCAACAAAAAAAAAGAGAAGGGGGAGAGGAGGGAATAAGGAAGAAAAGACTAAGACGACTGCAGGAGGAATAGTTTTCTGAGGCAAAAGGAACAAAATCTAAGCAAAGAAAATAGTTCAAGCTTATTCAAACTTCACTGTTGAAAGCAAGGCACATTGAGACAGAAAAATAGGGTCTAACAAAAAGTGCCTCAAAGTGTCACAACAGGCTCCATTATTATTATTGCTCTTCCCTTTTCTTGTGTGTATTACCATTTCATTAAGAACCCAGACACCAACCATAATCCCCTGTGTTAGACCCAGCATAAGAATAGAACAAGGGAAGTGTCTGCTGCCCAGTGAATGCTGGGTTTACACCAGAGCTGGGGCCCCATACAGCCAGGCCTGAGTTTATGTCACTTCTTCTACCCTCTCACTGCACCTGTCCTTTCTCTGCTACTTTTATTTCCACAAAAAGCTGTTCTAGCTGACAGGCATCCTTTTTGTAATATGTTTAAATAATGCCTATTCTGGGAAACTGACAATATTAGTGTGCTCAGGCCATATGTTCATTGGAACTCAGGTACTTCAAGATACAGATATAGGTTTCGGATTATTTCAAAGTTTCTCATGCATACAAGACATCTAAGTCACTATCTGGACTTTTATTACTTCTTATAGGCTGCTCAAAATATGATAAAAGAGAAACACACTCTATATGGAGGGAAAGATAGTCATATAAATTACCAGGAGAGTCAGAACTATGTATGGTACTAGGAGCTACTCAACTTCTTTTGCAGACTGAGTATTTCAAATTTAAGTACAGTGCCAGTCAGCACAGCAATTGTTTACAGCATGGTTTTGGTTGTCCATTTTTATCAGTTAGTTCCTGGAAACACAGACAATGCAGCAAGTAACTGTAACTTATTTCGTGTTCAAAGGAGTTGTCTGCTTCACAGCTCTGATGGAGATTTCAAGTGAGTCTAAGTGCAATTGAAATCTCTTTAGAACACAAGGACTATGACGTGTTCCTCAAGCCCTCAAGAGCATGCCTATGATAAATATTCCCTTGTTACATCTTTCCATCCCAGCACCACAGTTTAAAGACTTCCTGAGCCAGAGGTCATAACCCAAACTTTGTGTTGAATAGCTGCCAAACTCTTAGAGGGCTCTCTGCAGTGTAATTTTTCCAGGCAATGTAAAAAGAAAAAGACCCAAACAAACCAAAAAACATGAAAGAATCACATCAGCCATCTTTCAAGCACCACAGGATGTCCAGAAACCTGCAAGGTGATGGTGAAGGATGCTTGGAGTGGTTCTTGTTCATTCCTACTTGTAATCTGCAGTGAAGACATAGCACAATTGTAAAGGCAGCTGTAGCTTTTCACCAGGTTCTGGCAGGAGATGGTCTCACTTTCAGTTCATCATAGGCTGAAGGTGTGTCACAGACTCCTCCACACAAATTCAAAATTCTCAGTCCCTGCAGAATTCCAGCAACTCTAAAAAGAGTGGGTGTGTATGTGCATGTAGGGGTATCTTTCTTCCCTGTGTAACATGTAAAATCTTTTTAATCAGAATTAACTGAACTAAGGCTGACGGGGGACATTTTTTCAAACTGCTGTAAATATGCAACATTTACTAGTTGGCAGTCAGAAAAACATGTTGGCTGTTTCGAGTTAATAGATGTAAAGAGTTTGTAAGAATGAGCCAGTATGTAGATAGTGAACAGAGGCATATAGAAAGGAAAAGCATTCTCAAAGGATATTTTTTGTTCTTTGGAAAACCCTCATCCACATACACTCTATATTTCCAATACAGTGTAGAAGGAAAATCACTAGATCCGGGACCTGAACATCTGTTCTCTCATAAATCACTCAGATTTATGTCTGTGGAATTAAGTGTTGTTACTTTCAGGCTCAGTGAATATTTAATGATTTATACAAAGTGCAGTTTTTCCATGCATGTGGAGATGTACAGAAGTGTTCACGTGTCTAAATGGACACAGAAAGAGATGAGCACAAAATAATAGTCAGTAATCCATTCCTAATGGCCAGGATGTGAGCTTAGAACTGTAATTTTAATCAAAGAGTTCTGTAATTGAAACACTTCGTAGGTAAGCATGGGACTTCAGTAGTACACCAATTAAGGATGTTTCTCCCACCTGATTCAGCTGAAGATTACAAAGCCCACTGGAATGGCAACTCCTTTCACTGTCCAAGAGCTCTGATTCCCTCAGATGAGCACTACATCCAAAGAACCCAATAGATTTGGGTTGGGTTTTGGGGTTTTTTTGGATGGGTTTTTTTTTGAGTTTTGTTTAATTGGTTGGGATTTGTTTGTGGTTTTGGTTTGTGTTTTTGGTTTTTTTTAATATAAGCACTCTGTTCCAACATATATGTTCCTGACACTTTAAAATGCCCTGTTTGTCTACAAATCTGCTAAGCAGAATATCCGCAGCCATGAGCAGCATATCCCACCAAACACTTCTATGTACTATTACCATACATGAACACTTGTTTGCTAAACTGAATTTGAGCTTTGATTTGACTGGCTTTGCTTGGGGTGAGGGGACTGGAGGGTGGTGAACAAATAATGGAACAAGGAGAACGTAGAAGTTATTTTTTTTTCCCGCTCTTGCAGATGTGTTTCTTCATTTACTCATCACTTCTTGCATATATATGTGTATGTGTAAAGTAGGTTTCATGGCTTATGTAAGCTTCTGTTTAATATACTTTAAAGGCTTCATGATGAACATCATGGTCTGCATTATTTATCACTACAGGAGCTTTTAAGGCACTTATCACACTGATATCTGGATGCAGACAGATGCAAACAGTTTTTACTGTTTGTATTAGGTCATTAATAGCTGAAAAAGAGAGAGGAAAAAATGCACCATCCTGCTCTACAGTACCCCAGTATCTTTGCAGCTGAAAGGCAAAGAGGGTTCTTTTGGCCAGTCAGCTTAAAAAGCAGAAGCTTCTTGATTCAGATCAGCCTACAAAGGTACAATTACAGTCCTTGAGTACTCCCAAATACACTCTAAAGTATTTCTGATAGAAGCTAATTGCAGAGATAGACCTCTTTTCCAGAATGTCCTCCCTCCCAGTCTTAGAACCCTGGTTCTATAGATCTGATGAGTAAGACCTTGTTAGATGAGTAGATACATAACCAGAATAACTGAATCCCATCAAATTGGTGGGAATGGTAGAGCTCTCAATAGCTGGGTCTCTGTTCTTGTGAGACCTGCTGCCCAGCTCCAGGCTCTGAGTGGAATATGTGGGTGTTATGGGTGGAATATGGAACAGGCTTTCTGCATGATGTTATCCTCTGGTGTTGGATTAAGAGCTATTTTAACTTTTTTTCACCAGGATCTCAGCTAAATTGGACTATTTTTCATCTGCTCCAGGCTGAAAGGAAGCATAGAAGCAATTACTGCAGTAGTTGATTCACAATAACCTGTTAGCTATGTTACTTTGTTTACACATCAAAACTATTAGACAACTCTAATACCAAGCTAGACACGTGGAGGTAATTCTCAACTACCATCAGTTAAAAATAAAACCACAAGTGTTTTGCAGGCCCATATCTCTAAACCATAAGCAAAATTTTTTTAATCTTTAGAGAAATCAGTGTTTAAGGGGCAAGCAGAGAAGGGTTAAAATCCCACATCATCTTATGCAAAATGGATATCCTATCTGATATGTCCTATCTGATTCTAATTTCTGGCAACAGCCAGAAGCCACTGCTGAGCAGACTTTTATGTTTTTTAGAGCACCAGCAGTCAGACTGTTCAATACAGCACTTCCACTGTATCTCTCTCATCTTATATTCTGGATTTATTATTCACATCATGAAGCTTCCCTGGCAACATGCTGGACTTGCTGCTACTTCTGGTGCTGCATTTCACTCATGTTTTTTCTTTATTTCCTGCTTGCTTGCTTGCGGCTTTTGGGTTTTTTTTTTTTAACCTGTTTCTTTAGAAAAAAAAGTTTTCACTAGTTTTATTTTGTAGGTAATCTTGTTAATCTCATGATTCAGGAAATAAAACAGTAAAGCAGAGCATTACCCCAGCTACACAGAATCAGCCTGTAAAAATTCACATTTCTCATCTTTTTTCAGAAAATAAAAATATCAATATGACCATAATGAACCATAACAAATCACTGGCCAATAGTACAAACTTGCAAAAATATATAAGATTAGGGTAAGTGTATAGTGACACTTCCTTACTATAATGTCCAAGATATTAGCAATCTCTAGTTTAGAGACATCCTGAGACAGAGATTGTACCTGCATCTTTGAACTTTGTAGACTTCACTGGACTTCTCTTCCATGAATATGTCTATCTTTTCCTGAATCAACTTATAATTTGAGGCCCTGCAACAAACTGAAGTAGTATATTTTTCAGTTTCATTATATGAAAAATACTCTCCTTCTAATTTCTTAATTTAAAAACATCCACTTGATTCTTTCCCTGCACACTACTTTCTTTCATCATTGGAGAATGTGTAGAGCTCTACCAAATTCCTCTTTGACCTTCTCTTCTGCAAGCGGAAAACTCTACTGTGCTTAATCTTTCTCACACAGAAATCTCTAGTCCAGCTTTTGTTTTTGTAGTACAACTCAGCTGATTTTCCCTAGACCACACCTGGACTTGACAAGCATCTTTACCTCACTACCATCAAGATTGGAGGCCAAAATTTAGCTATCTCAAAATGCAAGAAATTTGGCATGTGTTTTTAAGACAAGTGTCTTAGACCTCATAATTTGCTGAGAAAGCCACAAAGAAGAAAAACACAAAATTGTTTATAAACTCCTGGCTAAACGTTTCATGTTCCACTGCAGCAGTGGGTCTGAATGAAACAGAAAGAAATTTCTGTCAACAGTTGCAGATTTTATTTCTTGTGATAAACTAGCTGAGTCCTTCTTTTTAATGCAGGAAGTTCAAAGGCATGCTTAAAATTTGCATTGAATTCTTTCTCAAAATTGCAGACAGAGATTCCATGAAAGCGAAAACAAAAGGAATAAAAGAAAAAAAGCTCTTGCAGTCTGTGTTCTTCCACCATATTTTAGAGCCATAGCTGAAGTACCTGAGATGCAGTGAAACCAAAATTACTTGGAAGACAGCAATAACAATGAGGTAGGACACTGACATATCTCTCCAGCTCTGGGCCAGAGGAGGAAGAGCTGCCATACATGTAGTTCTGCAAGGCTATCTGATCAAGAAGCAGAAATACTTAGTCCTATGATTTATCAATATATTTGTTCACTTTCAGACATCAAATCAGGACACTGTATACCAGGTGTTATACAACTGTGGTCAAATGCAGACAGAAAGTGATTATCTAGTTAGTCCCTCTTGATTCCTCTACTAGGTAATTTAGGAGTTAATAACCTTATGTGTTAGTACTGATGAAGAAATTATTTCAGGAGCTTCCTATATGATTACATTACACAAACCTTGTAAATGGATATTCTCTCCAGATATCTAGAGCAACATTTGAAAACAGTTGTGATTTTCTGTACCACTGCAATTGTTTCCGTTTCTTGAAATTCATCACTTTTCTCTATTCAGTTTAGTAAAATGATAAGGTCAGCCAAAGTACATGAAGCACTATGCTTGATCAGCAGAGTTAAGGTATTTCAGGAAAAAAATTATACCAATCTATGATCAAATTTACAATAGTAATATAGAAAAGGTTATTGTGAGATAAACACTATATTCTGCTTAGGAAAACCAAATATGGATTTATGTCATCTATATGAAGCTTTGACATGAGGGCTGAAGACGCAATTTTTACTAGATTCAAGTTGTGCAAAATTAACATATTGGATACAGAACATAAATACTTCAAAACTTGGAAACTTAGCATAATGCAGCAATCCAACAGAGAAAAGGCAAACTTGAGGCTGAAGAGCATTGCCAGATAAAGCTCTATCAGGTAGGAAGAGGAGAAAACTGACACTAATCAAAGTGTGATTTCTTAATTTTTCACTTAAAATTAGTACAGAATATCTCTCTATTCTAGGCATCTTGGGCATTTATCCTGCTGCCTATCAAACCATGTAAAATCTTTTGCAATTCACACCCAATGCACTAATTCTTGATGCTGAGTCTTCAGACAAAATTAAAAGCCAAAGAAATGTCATTCCGTCAAAGATTCTTAAAATCTAAAAATTTGCATTTCCCTTCTGAAAGTAACGCTTCAGCCTAACCAGAGAAGCTGTTGAAGAGTGGTACCTTTAACACCTCTGATGCCTGTGTTGAAGGTATCCAGGTGCAACACAAATGCTGAAGGAGACTTAGAAATCATTTTTAGGCATGAACTTAGAGGAAAAAAATTACATAATTGCTCACCAAATAAAAGGCAACTATTTCTGAAGAAGCCTCACCTTGAGCTCATGGAGACAATCCAAGTCTGAAAAGTTTACATCCATAAAAGGCAAGTCAGACAAAGCAAGGGATACTCATTTCCTGCTTCTAGTTACAAGTTACCAGTTCTCACTTTGCAAAAATCAACAACATGTTGCATGAATATGCAAATATCAGGGTTTATGTAGGGTTTTGGCTAAAGTTGAATCCATAGAGGAGTCAATACTCTGATCCATTTAGCAATTAAGCCTAGTTAGCAATTAGTGAGTCATTAGCAAATTATTAAAACATAAAATATAGGAAGCTTGTGAATATTGTAAACAAGGGAAACAACCAGAAAAGAAGCGAGAGAAGTCCTTCAAAGGCATCATTTTTGTCGTGAGACTTTAAGAAACAGAGTTATCTCAAACCATGAAGTATGTAGCCCGTGGAGGAATGATGTAAATAGCAAAAATAAAGCAGTACATTTTTGCATAACTAGGAAAATGTCTGCACAAAAAGAGAAATTGTGAGTAAGGAGAAAAGTTGTAAGAACTGAGAGGTGGGACAATGATACTGCACATCATTGCTTTAGCCAGAAATCCATCTGTCCCTCATTTCTGATGACAGCCCCAACTTCAGAGTCATGGATGAATCCTGTCCCCACCCCCAGTGATATTTCTAAAATTATATTTTGCTATTGAAATATTTTTTATCTCAAGTAGGAGTAAAGGAATTGGTACAGAATTTAACAAGTGAACCATATGGCTTGTGCTGTGCAAAAAGTCAAGTCAGCCGGACTTAGCAACAATCCCTTCCAGCTTTAATATCCTTTAGTCTATACAGATCAGCTTCTCCAACCACTCGATCTTAAAATAGGAAAGTGAAGTCAATTTTATGTAGTGGCTGAGATCCCGGCTCCGTCTTCTGACATACCGATTTTACAAAACCACAAGTTATGCAGTCTTGCAGAATTCCAGAGAGCTATCCATTTGTCAAATGGATCCCTGAATCTTAAAAGAACTTATGTAAAGTACACCTGCAGGTTCAGACTTCACACTTGAAACATTGAGTGCTTAGGTTTCTCAAATTGTCTTTACACTTCTTTGGGTGTAGGTAGGAAGGATCAGAAGATTTTCACCTCCCTGAATCCTGTAGGTGTCAGGGCTATCCATTCTTCAACTCCTTTCTGTTGATGCTATTAACAGCTTAAAAATGGCACTTCAATCTGTTTAGGCAAATCATAAACACAGGGAAGTTCAAATCACAGATATTTCTAACGGTAAATAAAAAATTGCATAGGGAAAAAGGTAACTTCAAATTTAGTTTACATGGGGCAAATGATCCTGCACTACATCTCTGGTCTTAAGGGAAAGCAGCAGGAAGGACAAAATTGCATCTCCTGTTATCATCTGTTTGCATTTGATCTAGACAGTATGAACCAGGGCTGTGTCTATAAGAAATAAATCCAGGATGTTCAAAAGAGGACAAGAGCATTATAAAGTGGTTGTATCAGCATTTTACATTTTCACAGAATTGGGGAACTGGGGAGGAAGGGACACAAGTAAAGACATCTGAGGATATTAGATTTAATAGTTTCCATGATCAAGCTTATACAGCCATTCCTCTGTAGTACTTCCCAGCAGCTGACATGTTTTCCATTAAACCTATTAACCTCTCCTTAATGATTTGATAGTGCAAATATTCATGGCTCTGATAAAGGTGTGCATAGGCTGATGTCTTTTAGCTGTATTATTTCTTTCCTAGGCTATATAAACGTAGCTCCCTGTGTCTCATCCTTCAATTCTTGAACCACATTTATGGGCTGGAGATTTTTTTATTGCTTCTATCCTACTAGTAGTTCCCTAAGTATCACAACATTTTTTTTGCTTCTTTCTGCACTTCTTTCTTCCTGACAAGCCATCTAAATCTCTGGCTCTCAAATCACTATTCAGTTTGACCACTCAGATGTACCTGCCCCCCTGAGCCAGACCCACTGCAATCATCACAAAAGCTGAGAGTTAATCTTTCTTGACCACTTAATCATCACCTTCATTGCTGAAACTGACAACAGTGGTGACAAATAGCATGAATTACTGTGGACACATGCTTGGAATAAAAAAGGTATCTAGAAGATCTGAGAAGAAATTTTCAATCAACATGATTTGGCAACCAAAAAAAGCAGTATTGGGAAAACTGCAATGTGTGTGGACAATGAGAGCAAACAGATGTGCAAGGCATATTTTCTCCTCCCATTCTAGAAAGTATCTTCATCACTACAGCACCCAAAGGAAATACAATTTAATGAAGGACACTCTTGAGTCATTGCAACAAAGTGCTCCATTTTAGAACTGTAGAGGATTCTTGTTCCTAGAGAGAACTGAAAATGAAACACTGCATCTGAATTAAAAATGCAATGAAGTTTTGGTCATGTTGAAAAAGTTGAGTATTTCACCTTTTATAAATTCAGTAACACAAGGAATACGGGAATTTAGTACAGGACTGAAACCCTGATTTTTGCTTGGAGCTCTCCTGCCTTGACTAAGTGCCTCCCAGAAACTCATTTCACAGAATAATTGCACAAGCATTAGATCAGCATGCCAGCACTCCACTGGCCTAAACCGAGAATCTATGATGGAGAAGAATTCTGAAAATTTGCTTTTGTACTGGTAGCTCTTGGAAGATGCTCTGGACTTCAGTTTAATACGGGGAAACTATCTTATAAAAAAATGACACACAATGCATTAAAGGTAATAACTTCTTGTATAAAAACATTTTAAAGGAAATTAAAGTGAATCTATGAAATCTGCTATACTGTGAAAACCTGTGAAACCAAAGATTTTATCATCACTGAAGAAAGAATTGGATATTTAAATGGATGATGAGGACATTTGTATGCTTGATAACCAGACATGATAACTGACATAACTTAAGAGACACAGAAACCTTTATGTCTTTATTACCAGTTCTAAATAGGGATGATGCTGTCCTGAGAGATGTGTTTTTTACAAATGTCCATCCTTCAGACACTTACATTACTCATTGGAGAATCCTGTTTCACAGATAACAGCGTTAAATGGACTGCCAAAATGATCAGACCATTGTCATCCTCCATTCTGAAAGATTTGGCTGGCATGCCTCTGGATGGGCATGTGAAGACTTTCCTAATGGGCTGCTTTGCTCTCTCTGTAGATTTACCTGTGACTGTATGACTGCAAAGATCTGTGTATGAAGACCAGAGTCAGCCATCTGTAATGTCAGGTAGCAGAGAAAGATTGCTATGCTTTCCTGGAAATTTCTTACACCCACAGCAGCCCTCTTCTCTTCTTGGTACCAAACAGGACATTAAAGAGAAGACATCAAGAAACCATATATGATGAAGACAGATAAGTTCTTTCAGTTGAGGCACACTGACTTGTGACATGCCTCTCTGCACTGTAGCATGGATCCACCCTGCTGCAGAGAGCAGATTCACAAGCTTTCTCCTGGCTGACACCTCTGGTTGATGCAGAAATCTAGTCATCTCTACTCAACAAGTGTTTTAAAGCTTCCAGGGAGATCATGCAACTAACCCACCAGAAGCTACTCCCTAGAGGTTTAATCTGCAGATCCCCATATCTCTTTGACAGTGACTTTTTGGAAGGATTGCTGTGTAATTATCACTGTCAGGAAAACTGTTATGAGTGCAGTCTGTAAACACTAGAGTGAAGACTCTCATATGCATCACTTGGGCACAGGATTCACCTTTGTGAAGTTCTCAAAAAGGTAAAAAAGGAGTAGCCAATATTTCTTCTCTTCGATTGGCAATGATCTTGTGAGGGCTGTACAGAGTTATGACATTTCCTAGTCTGCAGTTTTAGGCCCCAAGATGTGCTTGGAAACTCTGCTGAATCCACAATTCACCAGACAGAAGGTATTTCTGGTGCTCAGACTAAATATTCTTTATAAAGGTGTTTCCTGGGTACCACCCAAACAGCGCCTTTCCTTTTTGCCTACTGTGTACTGCAGCCTGCAGATCTGCTTTACAGCATTATCTCAGGGGAGGTAGAGGGAGCAAGAAAGGAAAGAGAGGGTAAAATTAATTTAGTTTAAGGTAGTATCAGTACATACTGCACATTGTATAGCAGGCTCATTTTTCCACGAACTGCTCAAATACCATTGTGAAGGAAGGAACGAGGTCATACGCATTAGGATACACAGACAGAGAGATGAGAACATCCATTTAGCCCATGCAGTTCTTTTAATTTACAGTAATTTAATTCTAAGGCTGTGTGTCATCTACTGATATTCCAAAAAAAAAAAAAAAAAAGCAAAACAAACCTAAGAACCACTGTCCATACCAGAAGCTCTTATTAAATCCATTTAGTAAACAGTCTGTACCATTTTCAGTGCTCATGTTGCAACAGGAACTAGGCTGTAACAGGAGCTGCCAAGATAGATTTAGGCTGTAACAAAGTGAAATTGAGTGTTTTCATGATATTTAAAGTACATAGCAAACCATCATAAATCCTTCTCTCTGTGTGTATATACTGCCATGCAGGGCACCAGCAGCCCATATTTTAAATAGCTCCAAAATCGGCCTATTTGTAATGTTTTTTATTTATTGACTGTATTGCAGATTTATTTATTTTTTTTGTTACCATGTAGGTAGGAAGCAATACTGCTCAGTACACAAGGAGCCTGAAACTTAGAGGAGTTCTGGGACAGAGTGGGTATATTTAAACAGTGGGAGTCCTTAAGGCTGTGGGGTCTGGTGCAGAAAGTTTATGTAAAACTGAGCCTGCCACAGAGAAGGAAGTGTTGAGTGAGATTGTTTTAAACTCTATTGCTCATCGTTCTTCTCTGTCATTCAAGCAAATTCAAAGGGAATTAAAAATGAAGGTTCAAGATGGACAATAGCTAGTGGAAGAGAAAAGGGTGGGAGAAATCTGACCAATTAAAAATTAACCTGCATGCTGGAAAATAATTTTCCCTATAAACCATAATTGCAGATTCCCTTGTTTCTCTAGTAAATGAACTGTAAATATTTAACCAGAGTACTGGCATGACAATGCCTGCAGCATGTGTCATCCCCTGCCCAGGAGAGGCAGAACAAATGTTGCAGAACTAAAGCAGCCCTGCCTCGCTCCATGGGGCTGCTTGGCTCTGCAGTGCACCCACCCCTCCCACTTGTGGCAGCTCTGCTATCCCCAGGCAGCTGCAGGGGCTGGTTCCAATGCCATACAGATGAGCCAGGAGGCACCAGGTGCTTCTGTTGGGGCACTTTGCATCAGATATGAGCAAAAGCCAGTGGGATAGCAGCCCTTCACAAAGAGTAATGTGGTCTACTACAGCCAGGTAAAGTAATGAATCTCCTGCATGTTGCAAATCCAACAGATCTTTCATGGGCACAAAAATGGGAATGAGATCATTGATGAGCAATAACCTGTTACTTTTTCAAAGAATTTAACACCCAGAAGTCTTGCTAAAGTCAGTGTTAGTAATAGCCATGTGAAGCATTTAGGAATTCAGACCATAAACCAAGTAAGAGCCAGGCTCCCTCCAGAGACAGCATGGTTCCTTGGGGTGTAGTCAGTAACACTCTATCCATTCTGCTTTTTCAGATGGCACTTGTAGCAGTCTCCATCACAGCCCTTGGTAACTATCCCATAACCTAAAGGCTCTCTTTTCTTGCTGTTCTGCTAAAGTGTTCCCTCCTAATGAAATCATCCTACTGTCTTGTACTCACTTCAAAATCACTTTGTGAGACTATTTGGGACCTGCACTTCTTGATACTCCAAGATTGCTTTTCCTACACTTGTTTAAAGATTAATTACTTCCCTTTTGTAGGGACACTAGAAAGAGAGGTAGCAATGCTCCCTCCTTTGCGACTTTGGCATACAGTATGGATCATGGCTGTGCTATGCTTAGCTAAGGAACAGGCATGGATAAGATGCTTTATGCAGGGTATGTTACTGCGGACCTTAAAAGTGCATAAGAGCAGTGCCTACTCCAACCTTTTTCCAGGTAAGGAGAAAGGCTCCTGACTGACGAGACTTCATTTAGGAGACATAATGCAGCACTCTGTAGGATGAGTTAATGCCAAAGGCTGAAGCCTGGGTGAAGCCTTTAAAAAGAAAATCAGATCACAAAATGACAGCTTACTCTGATTCCAGCATAGCCTCACACTGGAGCAGAAGCCCAAACCTTCAGGGGAATGGAAAGGCACACAGAGTAACTATTACGGCTCATTCTGACATTAATATCTATGAGTGTCTAAGGATTCGTCTCCCTCTCTGAAAGTGAAAATCTATAAATATTGACGACTTGTTTCATGAGGAAAGAGCTATAATAAAAAAACCAAACCTCTCCTTCCTAGTGGCAAAGAGTATAAAACTCAATTTGCCTCTCTTTTGCTTGTGGTAGCTTTGCTTTTTGATGCAGGAAGAACACTGTCGCTGAAATAACCCTCCTTTTTGCTTTTGCTCTTAAAAAATCAGGTGTCCATAGTCAAATGAAATCCCAAAGAAGGAGCACCTGAGTTAACAGGGTCTCTGCTCATCACAGCCACTAGGTAGTCTATGAGGTCCTCCACAAGCAGCAATGGGCTTTGCAAAGTGGTTTATTTCAGAATGGTAATATGATTTTCTACAGTGCCATGTGAGTGAAGGGGGCAGGAAAAAGGTGAGTCTTTATTGATTTTCTTGTTTAGAACTGGTAAGATTTTACTGCAGTGATTCTAATCAGAGGTAATCCTTTAGCTAAAAGGCAGCAGGAGTTTGGGACTTCAGGCTCTATTTGTGACTCTTGCTGATGGTTCCACTTACAGAACTGTATCTTCTATAGGGTGCTGATCATTTGAGCATAAAGTTACTCTGCCTTGTAGCTCCCTTAAACTTCTATGGGAGGTAATTTAGAAAGAAAGAAAACAACAAAAACACACACAAAAAAACCCACACACACCAAAAAAAAACCAAAACCAAAAAACTAAAAACAAACTGAAAAAACCAACCATGAGCAGACCAGGAAAATGGAGGGGATGAGAGGAAGGGTTGTGAACAGTTTGGTCTAAATCCCTGACTGCATGTGAGGAAATAAGCATGGCTAAAGAAGAGGAGCAAAGTCAGTGAAGGGTCTAGAAAACAAGATTTTTGAGAAATAGCTGAGAGAACTGGGGTGGTTTAGTCTGGGGAAAAGAAGGTTCTGGGGAGACCTTGTCATGCTCTACAACTACCAGAAAGCTGGTCTTGGCAGTGGTAAAATTATGGTTAGACTCAATAATCTTGAGGGTCTTTTCAAAGATTCTATAGAAAGAGAGCTTATCCAGTCTATGTATGTTACAAATATAAGGCCTCAGCTTAGCCAGATTTTCAGCACATTCATACTCAGAATGAAGAATTCTTTAGGAAATAGACAATGTCTGTGCATCCAAAGCAACTTCTAAATTAGCTAGTCACTCTCTGGGAAGTTTGGTTCCAATGTAACACTTCCCAAAGACACAGTACATTCTGACAGAAAAACCACACCCTTCAGATCATTGTGCTGCTTTTGCCCTCAGAAAGGTCAGACTTTGAGAAGAATCCAGGTGGGTGGAAGCCTAATGTATAAACTTACAATATAAGCCTGATGACAGTGATTATACAATGTTGTCCCTAGCTGAGTTTCTTCTCTTTTAGCTAATTCAGAAAACCACTTGGGATTTATTGTTGAAGTTTCCTAGAAAAGAGATGTGTTACAAGCCCCTGAAACTGCAGCCTGGAGCAAACACATTCTAATATCAGAAAAAAATAGAGAGGAGGAGAGGTGGTGCCTTAAAGTTTGGCACACATAAGCCTATTTCAACATCCTTGTTTGAAATAGGAGACAAAGTTTCTTCCCATAATATGATGATTGCTTTTGTAGAAATGAGGAACAACTGTTCTGTTGAGAACAGTTTAACCTATTTTATCAGAAGAGTTTTCTTGTGCAGTGAAGATCCCCCAAGCTGTTTCACAGCACTCTTCAGACAACTCAGAGAATAAAATGAGGCAATCTTTTGTAGAAGTACTAATTTAGCAGGGTCATGCAGCACTCAAAGCGAAACATTTAGGAGTCCTGAGAGTTTAGCTGGTTTTCCACCTGTAGTATTAATTTGCTGGGTATATTTGGGCAGCAGAATTGATCACTGCAAGACCCACTTTTAAAAAAATGGGTCACTAACCGTTCTCCTACTGTGTGGAAACTGCTGAAAAGAGTTGGGTAGAAGCACCTATATTATGAAAGATAAATGCCCCCTCATTAACCAGAGTGCCCAGATCATGAGAAAGCTAAGGGAAGTCAAGGGAGGTCTGTCAGCTCACTACCTCAGACATAGTCCTCTAACCTAGGATGAGGGTGCATATGACAAATACTCATCTATTATCTTTAAATCTCTTGAGAAATTGCAGACATCAGATCCTTACCTCACTAAAATCTATCCCAAAGTGGCCATTGTGTAGACTGAGGATGAATTAATGCTTTAAAAAAAGTAGATATATCAACTGAGTTCTGTCTCAGCAGCAGGACAAGCATGCTGTATGGTAGCTACTGATCACCTTGGTTTGGCAAGGCAGGCTCAGTGAATCAGTCCCCCTACCCTCTGTGCTGTTATGTGATGAAGGGCTTGGCCACAGCGAAGCTGATCCCTGCTTAAGCAGAAGGGTGCCCAGCCTTAGTCATCAAGGGTCTCCCTGCACTGAATTAAAGACCAGAATGTACTTAAGTGCTCCATGCCTTGAGGGCTTAAGCTCTTATCCAGCACAAGTTTAGTACTTCAAGAGTCATATTCTGCTTTCATTTAACACTGATGTAAGCATGAATAACTTCACTGAGATTAGTGGCATTACTTTAGCTTATACCACTGCGCAATAATACCAGAATTTGGCTGTATTAACTCTTTCTTACTGTGCTTGACTCTGCTGAGGATACTTTTGCCAGAAATGCTGTATTTCTGAACTGTCTATTATTTGGGGCAATTGAGAGATTTCCATCTCTGTAATATTAATTTCTTGGCTTCTTTCAGCATGGCCCTAGGCAACCATCTAACTTCTTTCAGCAGAGATATTGATAAATTCCCTAAGACATATACTGCTTTCCTTTTCAGTGCTTGAACTGAACAGATTCATAAGGCAGATATTACTTTAATCTGGAAAACAGTCCCCACTAGTGAACACAGTATTATTCTGATGGTTTAGCTGGGTTGCTGTTCCTTTCTTCACCCTAGTAACAGCTTTGGTTGTTGAAAGAAATGTTGAACCAAAGAGATCTCCGGGCATCTAGTGGTTCACAGAGAAAACTGCATCTGCATGCCAGCGGTTTGGGGATGAACTAGGAGCAAGGGAAAAGGCGATGAGGAATGCTGCAGGGCAACGCTGCCACCTGTTCTGAGCCCGGCCAGCAGCGAGCCCTGGGACTGAGGCACACAAGTTCAGCCTCTTTGCAGGTGTCACTGCCCAACCCTCATTATCACCATCAAATGAGGCTGATAGGAAGCAGGCTGGCTGGGAGAGTGCACGGATGTGATCGTTTGCTCTCTGCAACCATTCACAGACTGTGATAAATCAGACCTTTCCTAATGGAGCAGTAAAAATGAGGCCTACCCTTGTGATTAATGGAATACAAAGCCATGAATGGGATACAAAGACATGCCTCCATTTTCCTTGTATTATTAATGGCACACATTAAAAACTGAGTGTTTGCAATATAAAAATGCTACTCACTCCTACAAGAACCGTCCCTCTGAGTACAGCAGCACCGGGGATTAAGTGTAGTTGCCACAGTCACACACATATCATTCAAATCCTTATTTTTATCACTATAAGTGCAAATAGCTTGGCTAACCGTGATCTTTTTGCAAACTATTATCCACTTTTTTAAGGGTAATGTTTGTATGGCCTAGAGCTAGACTACAAGGGGCTTCTTTCTAAACTCTGCATCTTGCAGGCAACAGTTAAAATTTAAATTTCCAGAGGGCCCAGCTGAGATCAGAGCTTTGTGCCGAGCATTGAGTAAATACATGAAAGAGAGCCCCGAGTACAAATTAAAATTCTGAAGGAAACTAAGGTGAAAGGAAAGGCAATTCATGTGTGGAAACAGACATTCTAGTGCAAGGAAATAGAACAGAAATGAGCAGGGAGGACAAATAAATGGAAACCAATTGTCGCTTCTATGTCCACCACCTCCCCTAAAGGCCTTTCCCCAGCCTTGAAATGTTGCCTTATGTTTTAATGTAGTACAAAATAAAGCACAGGCTCTCTGATTGAAATGCCATAGCTGAGAAAGCAACAAGTAAATGTCTCTCTTATTGTAAATTATATCTCCACACTATAAGAAGTGAAAAGCGTTTTATTAGAATTGCAACTTTACAGTGCAAATTAGAAAGTGAAAAAATGGTTGAAGTACACAGAATCTTGGTTCAGTCCTCTTGTGTCTCTATTACAGCACACTTCACTTTCTTGATTATATGTTATTTTTCTCAGCAGCCCCCTGATGTATATTGCAGACTTGGGCTGAACTGATCATCAAATTAATGCATAGCGACTAGCAGGGAAGCTGTCAGCTACTGGAGAGATTTACAATGAATTCAGTAACACCAGCAAAAATGAGATGCCTGTAGTTCACCTGAACAAGGTTAGAGTCATGATCC
Source organism: Drymodes brunneopygia (assembly GCA_013400955.1). Taxonomy (NCBI): domain Eukaryota; kingdom Metazoa; phylum Chordata; class Aves; order Passeriformes; family Petroicidae; genus Drymodes; species Drymodes brunneopygia. Next base: position 282,380 of record VZTZ01051319.1, on the reverse strand, counting down.
ATGTATATGCACAGTTTTCCAAAACTGCATTTGTGTATCAGAAGTCTTCCAAAACTAACAGGAAAGACAAGTATATGATCAATGTGCTCATCAGACAGTGAATAGATTAATATGTAAATATGTTTGGAGCCTCTTAGCAAATGCATCATGCAGTGGCAGAACAGACTTCCATGAAAAGGAAGTCATGGCTGGTGTACTTTGGGTTCCAGCTACCAGATAGAACGCTGCTGGCCATTGCTATTCCAGCAACATACAAACACTGTGCTATTTGGTGGTTGCCAAAGTAAAAATATCTAAATGGTGGTTCAGGGACAAGGTATATCATAGATGAATGGCCTGGAAAAGGTAAGCAGATTAAAGGTGAGTAGTGATGGCTAATTCTGCCAGAGCCACTTTATTAAAAGCAATTAGTACAAATTTTCTCAAGAGCAATTTGTTCTTGGAGCAGAAAAATCAGTGATGTGATCCTTCTGGGAAATAATACACAACAAGATAGGCATCCTTGAATCCCCAAGTGATGGTAGATTTGCATTTTCAGCAGGTAATTTTAACAAATGTTATTCCAATTTAAATGTCTCTCTCAGTAGATTGATCTTTGCCATGTTAAAAACCAGCACGTGAGAGATGGAACATATCTGTCTCATTCAGACTACAGAGTCCAGGCTGGTGGAAAACGATGATACTGATGACAGAAAATACCTCAAAGAGATACAATGCAGTGTGAACCAGAGTGCTTGACTAAATTTCAAAGTGAAAGGATTCTGGGTAGTAGGAGTGTTTAAAAGGATGGAGAAAGACAAATCCAGACATTGACCTAAAAGAAAAAAGTTTTTCTAGCTATGCAGTGTTTAGTGATTCAATCACAGGAAAGCCACTTGAGGAAAACAGAGATTTAAAATAGTGACAGACATAATAAAGAATAAGATCATTCAGAATTATTATGAGGAATAGCACTATTAAGAGGTGTGCTTTAATGCTGAATGTCCCTGCCAGGATAAAAACTGAGAAAAAGGTTTGTATCTTTGCTCCAGAATACTTAGCAAATTTGTTTTTTAAAAAAGCCATTATAAGATCACTGAACAAGAATACTCTGCTCATGTATGAGTACTCCTACCTGTCCTGCCCACAATTATGTGTGCCTATTTAGCAGTTCTCTGAGGAAGACTTGTACATATCTTTAATATTGATAAATTTTAGTGTCCTCTTCCTGTGACTCCAACTTGAATACTTTGCTAATCAGTTTCCAATAATTTCCGATAAGAAGCAGCACCTTTTTATCCCTGACAGAGCTGTGTGAGGAATTCTGAAAAATGTCTGTGAATGTTCAAATAGGTGCTCTGTGGGGCAACTTCTTAGTTATTAGATGAAAACAGAAAGTTGTTTGCACACGAATGTGTCTACTTTTCCTCAAGATTATGGAAACACACACTGGAGAAAAAGAACCCTACAGTGGTTCTACTAGGAAAGGATAATCAAGACCCATTTCTTCATTAAAACTGTGTTGTCTTCGTTTTTGTAAAAGCATAAACTGCATTCTGTGTCAGCTTGTGACATTTTTTTTCCTCCTCTGGAGTATATGAAACCTCTGATAATAGCACAGGAAAAGTGGAATTGTAGGAAAGGGATCATAATGTTGTATAACTGCATCAAAAGAGATTGCTTTAGAAGGTCCCCAGAGCAGATGCTAGATGAATGCCATTGTTTCTTGATGGCAGTCTGGTTGTCAGGTGAATAGAATGACTCCAAACACATGTTACTTGCTCCAGGTGAAGAATAGAGGCCTAGTCCTACATCATCGATTAGGGAAATCATGTAGACAAATATTTTTAAAATTTTCTTCTTTATTTTCCTTCCGTTTCTTTTTGCCCCCACAACCTTAATGACATTCAGGGTAGCAGTCTGACTTAATCCATGAGGCAAGACTCTGTCCAGTTCTTCTCTGTAACCTCATGCCAAAGTCTAACCAGTTCATCACCTTCATCTTCTATAACGCAAAGCCATTGAAACTGGTGAAAGGGAGAGAGCTTTGCAGCAGACTCAGTGTCAAAACTCTCTTAGTCTCTATCTGATTGTGTTCTGGTTTGCTGTATTACCTTACAAATAAGGTGGTTGGATCTCTCTTTGCCTCTCTTGCTTGAGCTCTGTGAAATGGAGGTAATTAACACCTGCCTCAGGGAATGCCTTGCATTGATATTTAATGGATTAACATTTGTAAAGCTCTTTGAAAACCTCAGATGTGGGTCTGTATGAAAATTCAAAGCATTGTTATCTTGTGGGATAAACAGGCATTTCTCAAGGCCAATCCTGCTTTATGTGAAAGGCAACAAACTGTGAGGGTAGATCATCATCGTGATTCAGATAAAGCAAAGCCAGCTGGCTTGCCTGTGCATGCAACAACATCCTCTCTTCAATATCATCTACTTCTATTTTAGCCTGAAAGTCCCTATGCATGTAAGGGCAACTGTTACCTATGACACAAATCCATGGTTTTTTTAAATTCCGTGACAGATGTTGGAAAAAAGCGTATCCTGTTCAGAATCCAGAACAAAAGTGTGTTTTTTCCTTCATGCAGTGAACAAGCTAAAAAAAAAATCTTTATCAGACTTTCTTCTCATGGCTGTGGAAGGATGTCAATCCTTCTAACTACAAGTGATGCCCTCTCCTAATCCCTGGCACCAAGATAACTTTTAACTTTGGCTATTAAAGTTGTCTCTCAGTTCCAACTGCAAGGGCTTGTACACTTCAGCGAAAATGGAAAGAAGGCTTAATTCTAGTTTTTTGTTTGTACATAGGTTTCATAGCAGGTTTGTCTGTGAAGGAGAGGCCTTCCTTCAGAAAATCTCTCCAGTATGTAATGGAGACTACCTAACAGATCAAATATGTAAATAGCACAGCCAAGGTCTTCAGCACACATCAGATCACACAACTGCAAAAAGAGGTGGATCCTGCATTGTCAGACCATACCAATTTATGCATTCCCCATACTTTGAGGGAAGTGAAAGCCACTGAGATTAAAACCAGGTTATCCTTTACACGTGTCTTGTGACTCTTCAAAATAGACAATTTTGGAATACAGCTTTTAAGCATAGCAAAGTGTTTTCACCCCTGTTCTAATTCTTCTGCTGTCTTCTTCCTTTCTTACAAAAATTGCACCATTCTGTTTGCAGTCCTGCCGACCATAGGCAGAGGAAGTGAATCAAGTCCTTTTTTTGTTGTTCATAACAAATATGATACTCATTCAACATGTTACATACAATCACAAAAACACTGATAATCTTAAATAAAGTAGTTGTGATGAAGAGAATAAAGGAGGCAAAATAAAGCAATTTCAGGCTGAGAAAACAACTATGAGGAAATCTTTTAAAATTTGCATTTGTTTTCATCCTTTACAAAAACATGAAGAGAGATACTAGCTTTCTAATGAATAAGAGAGTGTCTCTGGGAAAATGAAAAAAGGTCTTTTTAATTTTAGCAGGGATTTGGATTGAATATAAGGAGTTGCATACTATGATGCAGACTAATAATATGCTACATTGGGCAGCCTAGGAATGTGAAATCTGCTTCATCAGTGGCTTACAGAAGAAGCCAAACAATCTTAGGATGGTTTCCAGCTAGTTGGACTTGTATGAGAGTTGGAGGTTGGAATGTTTTCAGTTTGTTACACACACACCCGTGCACTCACGTGATAAATTTAAGAGTCCTATGGTTTCTTTTCAACATCAATAAGCAGTACAACCTGGCGTAGGATGTGTATTAGTCAGTAAATCTGCATTCCTATTACTGCAACTTGTGTGAAAGCCTACTAACACCCCTAAACATACCCTGGAGTGGAATCTGACCCAAGAGGTCATCAAATAGCAGTGCAGGGGACTCTGGGACTTTGATCTAATGAGGAAATCAGCAGTTAGAGCTCTGAGGTCCTGTTTTGGCTGCATGCTGGTTTTGCACAGGAGTAATTTCTTGACCTCATTGAATTTGCATCAGAAGCTTGTCCCCTCTCTTATTGCATATTTGGATACATTAATAAATGTTTATTTTACAGGGAGAATGTTGTTGGATTTCAGTCACTTCCACTCTGTGGGATTCCATGACTAACATGAGCGAGATCCTGGCCACATACAGCATGAAGCAGCATGACTGTGACAGCACAGTGTTAAAAATGAGTCACTTATCAAAGGCAGGGAGTGATTAGTATAGAACAGAATAAATCGTACTCAGCTAAAAATATTTTTCCTTGCTCCATTCTTTCAATTTATTTTTTACTTTGAATTATATGGATTAGGACACCAGACTGATATATTTCATCATACAGTTCCAGCTTGAATACTGTGGTAACAGATAACAGTGTAAGTTAAATATGCAACAAGTGACTCTCCAGAGACTATTTCAAGTTGTGTTGGGTGAGGATCTGCTTTGACAGGGGAATTTTAAGTCAGCTAATGGCGACTCCTGGAATACTCGACAGTGTACATTCTCTGTTGTTTGTCTTTGCAAGTGTCAGCCATTTATCTAGAGACAAACAATAAGGAAAAGATCAGGTGTATTAACATAGAAATAAGGAAATACTGTGAATTTACAGATTTATGTATGATGCTATCATATATCCGATTTCTGACCATCAAAGATGAGTATTTCCTCTTCCTTATTAACTCACATTGTTTTTATGTATTTAAAATATTGTACTCTGTTTTGCACTTCTTCTTTTCTGCCTGAATTTGGAATACTGTCATCCTATTCTGTCATGTCAGTCAGTAATTTCTTGTGCCATTCTGCTATTAAACTGAAATAAGCCCAGCTATTAGCAGTCTTTCCCTTTCCCTTACTTGCAGTTTTCATTTCTGCTGCCTCTTTTGTTGATCATCTTATTACTGACAGCAGCTCACTGACAATCATTTCTAAAAAAGTCATCAAATTTTATGTACTGTCGTCTTGATGGTCCATATTTCCATTATGAAGAAAACAGGATCACGATCAATGCATCTGGTCACATGAGCCTCCTCCCAAGGGTTTATAGGGACAGTCCTCTGCTCTCCACTCTGTTGATATTCTCCACCTCTAAAATGGGGATGAAAATTGTAGTCCACAGGAGGGGAAGGTTAGAACAGTTTATGGATTGTTTCAGTCAGATGACAGGAGTTAGAAAAGTAACAGAAAAATGCAAATCACAACTGAGGCAGAGAGAAATCCCTGAACTCGAATAATAAAGTACTGCAAGACAAGGATGGAAGATGCACTATAAGGCAACTTGCAAACTTCTATGTAGTACAAAGCTGAAGCCACGTTGACCAGTCATCTTTTTTAAAAGTAAAATTCTGTCAAAAGATGAATGTTAATAGGAACACAAACAACTGCTTCTGATAAGCTTCTTATGGACTCCTATGTATCCACAGGAAATTTAGAGCAAAAGAGAATGTGATTAGAGGCAGCTGCTAAAATTGGAGGGTAGATGGAAACAAAACTTCATAGTTACATAGGAAATGAGGTAAAATGAAATGAACTAGCCCAGCTGAGATAATAGAATGGTATATGCATTTGCCATGCTTATAAATAAAACACTGACTTATTATTGCACTTCTAGGGTGTACAGATCCCAGGGAATTTAACATAGCATGATGTAAATGTGGGGGCAGAAGGGAAGGCCATATACAAATATGTAATGCTGAAAATTGCTTGCATGGACTCTGCAGAGGGGGAGGAAAGGAAAAAAAAAAAGAGCAAGGACCATTCAAAGCCTGATTATTGTTTTTCCCTTTGAAACAAAATTCTAATCAGGGCATGGGTACAGAAAATACATTGGCCTTCTAATAGAGTCATTCAAATTATAGAGGTAGAAGAGTTCAATTATTACTATCTTTGAAAAGCTTCTACATCTCTTTCAATTTTTCGTCACCATCTTAATCCATTGGAGCATGATGTTATTTTCATTTCCAGTTGATGCAAACCTGCCTGGTAAATAGGAGAAACCATCCAAGTAATGTGAAGTGTCTTGTTGAAAACGCACAAACATTTGGACTTTAAAAAGTAGGTTCTCTTTCTTTTATTCCTAATGTTTTGAAAGGAAGGAGAAACTCAATAGTGTACGTTCCAAGTGGAGTGGGCGAGTATTTGATGAATGAACAGAACATGAACACAATACAGAGGTATCCTGTGGAGTATCTTTGATGTAAATGTGATTTCAAGTGCTTTATGGAATTCGGGTAGAAGGATGCAGAAATTAAAAGCCAAGAAGGCAAGGAAATTAAGAGAATTCTTTTTTCACCTGATGAGATGGAAAGATAAAAAACAATTTTCAGCTCTCACGATGGTAGAAAAAATTCTTGCACTGAGGTAGAAAGTCAAAATTAATAAGATATATATGGAAGGAACTTCCAAATACGTATATAAAATGAGTGTTTAAAATTCCCTGATGTTTTTACACAATCCATTGGAAACCCAGAGCTTTAGTAGAAGGGAAAATACAAACGATTTTTTAAGAGAAATAACTTCATAGCCTCTCAATAGGGATGTCAGAAAGGCAAAAGAATGTTTGCTGCTGCTCCAGAAATATTTTAGAGGAGGCAGAAAAACTGGCTCTTTGTACAAATTACACAGTTGTCACTTTTTTTATGAATCCTATCATGTGAGCAACTGTTAGTTTTTCCATACCTGTTTCTTTGGGGTAGTTTTTCTGGTTTGTTTTTGTGAATTTGCATACCCTCCTTTAAGCAAGAACTTCATTTGGCAGAGTTTTGTTGGTCTTCTGAAGCACTACAGATGTGAAATTGGTTCTACCTTCTTAGCAGTCATTCCCTGAAAGTCTTTTAATGACTCCATTACTGCTGACTTCAAATATTGTGGGTGAAGAAGGACACAACAGGTATGACATCACATGCAACACCTTGTTGCTGCATATTACTGTATTCCTGCAGCCTAGAAATACAGGATGAGGAGTTCTGCCTTCAGTTAATTTACCTTTTCATAGAAGTGCCTTGGTTATCTTAACAGACACTTCTATGTTGTGGGCAAGATGTGATACAAAGGAACTTTAGTCTGAATTCTGCTTATGCTGTGCAGAGTGTGATACTCCCAAATGCTGGATAGAGTGAGGCAAGTTATGTCTGTCATGCCTCGAAGTTTTAATGCTGGAGAAAAACGGTATCTGGCATTCAGATATATGGACTGCTTTTGATTTATTTAAGGGATGTACTTTCCAACCAGTCTTTGTATTATTGTTTATAGCAACAGTGTATGTACTGTTAGGTATCTACAAGTTGGCTCTGAAGGCTTACTAATATTTACAAATATCCCAGACATTTGCACTACAGTAGGGAAATTGATTACTTTTATGCTGAAATGGCTCAATGCATTTGGCCAGGTCCATTAAAATGAGTTAAAACTAATCAAAAATCATGCTTAGAGAAGCAGGGAAGGTCATTTACAGGGCACATTGCCAACAGACTTCCCTGATGGTTTCTTTCTTCATTTCTTTTCTTTGTAAGAAAAACCAAAAGAACATAGCCCTCATTGTCCATTTCTTCTTGAGCACCTTGAACTGACCGACTCTGTACTGACAGCCTCACACATAAAATTAACTCCTTCAAATCAGCTGGCAAAAGCTTATGGAAAGCACTCCCTTATGAAAGACCTGGCACAACCAGTGACCCAGACATCAGACCAGCCTGGCTGTGTGGTGACAGTGAAAAATAGTCTTGCTGAGAAAAACAGCATCATCCTCTGATGGCTACACAGTGACAAAGAGGCTCCAAGAAGGGCTCAATACAAGCTCTGCTTGACGCTTCATCAGCCTGCCACCTCAAAGATGGATGTTTGTATAAGAGTGCCCAGTAGGATGCTAGAACAGCACTGAACTGCGTGTTCTGGCTGTGGCCAAGATCATTTTTGCAGAGTTGCTACAGAAAAGAGGGGCTGGGCAGCCTGTCATAGCCCACAGATGCATATCCCATCCGACTGAGACACATGAAGGGCTGCATTCCCAGGTTTCTATGCACCACTTCTCCAGAGGTAAAAGCCACTGGATTGAGCCTTCACAGAGTAAGGAATAAGGGTACCTGATTGCCACACATTAGCTTGCAAGTGTGATTAGGAGAAGTATTAATGGAAACCTTCCTCATTTCTACTGCTAACCTGTCTGGCTAAGGTCCCCTGTGATGATAATAGTAATGGAGTTTCTCATGGCATTAGTAATTTCTTTACATCCAGTGAGTTTTGACTGGTAAAGGCATAAAAATAAACAAGACACAATACAGATAAGCAGTAGGCAACAATTTCCCATACAATTGCTCTGTACACATTTTCACTGAAAATGTCACTGTAAGAACTATATAATCAAGGCACAAATAAGGAAAGAGCACAGAATAAATAGAACAGCCCTCTTACTGTAACTTATACGACTTGTGCTTATTGAACTGTAAAGAGTGTACTGAACACTAAAGAATGGATCACCTGCAGTAAGCTAAATTGTTTTTCTGCTGATGATATAGTTCCACATGGTATGGTGATTCATGGGGAAAGAGAATGGTAAAAGAAGTAGAAACGGGAGGAAAGAACACAGCTCTCCATCATAAGAAGAAAATGAAATGCATAAACTAGAGGAAAGGCATCTCAGCTAAGAAATTCAGTTGCGAGCGATGGTTCCCCTCTTCAAGTGCAGGGGGAACTCAAAGATTTTAATCCATTCAGTGATTTCAAGGTTAGACACTATAAAGGTCCTTCTTGTGGCACAAAACGGGGACATAATTTTCAGATAGCACTTGAAGTCAGATGGTCTAAATATCTCACTGAAGCTTTTGGTACCTAAATTGCAGGCAAGTCTCAGTTCAGATGGAGTCCCCTTTCCTAGCCTGTTAATGCACAACTTCCAAAGGCACTGTGACCATGTGAACTGCAGTAAGCACTGGAGCAACAGGCAAAATGAACCAGACTTCTAGACAGATGCATCTGTTATGGAAAGGGATTCAAGGAAACCACATTGCCTACTTCAGCTGAATGCTTCATTGCAGTAATTGTGTGCTATTGGGTTCAAGCCAGTGAGCACACAGTTCTGGTGCTCTGTCAAATGCATTAATATAGTGATAATGCATTTGTAATCTGTTTCATTTATACTGTGCCACACAGTAATGTAAAAATTAGAAGTTGACCTCAAAATCTACATTGGTAGGAAGCACAGGAAAGATTCATCTGAATTAGTTCTGTGAAGCTCAAGAGTGATATGAAAGTATGCCATCTGGAAAATTAGTCTTGTAAATGTACTTAGCTAGCCATTTCCCCCAGCTATGTAAGACTTCTGTGGGAGTTTCATAACAAAATACTTGCTATTTTTGAGGTGTTTAGGGGAATCAAGGAAAAGTAAAGGAAACAAGTGGATTACTATTTAAGGGTAAATAATAAAATTTGAATATAGTATTCAGGTGGGGATCACTAAAGCATGTACTTCTACATGCACTATCGGCTGAAGACACCAAGCACTAAACTGAATTATCAGTGTCTGTAATTTCTCCTAGAATTTTGTATTATTCAACTCCGGTCTAAGTGACAGGTGGTTTTGGTAGATCTTATTTCATATTTAGCACCTTTATGCATAAGTTTGATGAAAAGCTCATACCAGATTTCAGTATATGTCAGGGACACATTGCTACCTAAATTCTGGTGCTCCACAAAAGGGTCTTGTAATTTCTGTTTGACTTCAGGGTGTCAAAGGACAGGAAACAATTCTGAAGTGACTACTTTTCCTGCAGTACTGGAGATAGCAAAATCTGATCTCTGATTGACTCCTAGATCACAGCCTGCTTTCATACACCATCATGTGTAGAAGGGAAGTCCTCTTACAAAGCATCCCTAATTTGATTGGGATTGCATAAGCCTATGGCACCACCTAGCTGCAAACACTTGGGGTTTATAATCTTTCCATTTCAAACCCACCATTTTAATTTCACTAGCACTTAATTAAGAAGGAGGATATGTATTTAGTACAATGTACTTGTCATCTGAGCAATACTTCCCCAGACCTGCTCCAAGTCTTCTGCATGTTCTGGATTATCTCACTGGTTTGTTATAGGATGGTGCCTTAGTGCTGATCTACAGGCACTGACTTGGTGGAAAGAACTTGGCTCATGTTTAAGTACAAGTCTGAGCCAAGATCCTAACTGTGTTTCCTCCTTCTGAACTAGAACACTTCGTGAAGTTATTTGTCTGTTAAATCCTAAAATTGTGTTATCATCCAAAACAGAAAACAATAATTAGGAATCTAAAACTAACCACCAAAAAAAGATACTTATTTTACAGGAATTACAGATGTACTTTGAAAAAAAAAGGAAAAAGTTGACATATTAGTGCACCAAACTAATATTCTTAGTCTCTGCTTTTCTGTAGCTTCTCAAAAACACGACATACATTTTTTCTATAAAAACAAACTCTCTTTTTTTCAAGTTTATATGAAAAATAAATTACAGAATATCCTCAATACAGGTGTCAAAAGTGACATTCTTACTCTATACAGAGGGGTATTTTGTCTATTTTCTTTAAAAATATTTCTGTGTTAAACTAAGCCAATATGTCTTCATTCTGTTTTCTAGGATGATTCTTACAGCCATTGAACAAAATCAAATACCCTGTAATTTGGTCAGCTCCACAGAGCAGGCTGGAAACACATTAAATGTATTAATATCTTCATTTCTTTATATGTTTCCCAGAAACCTTGTCATAAAAGAAGTAGAATTTGACATTTATAAAATGGGTCTTTTATGAACTTGGTGGCCTTTGATACACTTACATTCAGAAAAGATGCTTGAGTTGTAATGGAAAAGTCTTCATGACTGAGTGATCATTATATCATTAATAGTTATATTTGGTGAAAGAACAGCAGGTTGATATTTTTCTTTGTTGCTGTTCATCTCAGGCAGAGTTTAGAAAAATGCCTTTGAAGAAAATGCAGTACATGCTTTAGAGAATAGAGAATAGCTTGGGTGTGGTTTTTTTTCTTAGAGATGGCATTTTAGACATGTCAGCTTCCTTGTCTCTGCAATATGCACAGAAGATTTGCTTATGCCATTGCACAGAATTACTTAGCCTTATAAACTGTACAAATGCTTCTTTCTGTGCTATTATCAAAAGTCTTGTAGAAAAGTCAAAACGACAGACATAGCACAGTCAGCCACACTTCCTCAGCATGCAGCTATCTCCTTCATATGTCCTCTGGTTGGTACTTCAGAAGATTTATTTTAGAAGCTGAAGGAAGGAAAAGCAGGTGAAAAGGGGATCATAGTACCAGCACCTTCAATCTCATGCTCCAGGCCTCAAAGAATGACATGAACAAGATGCAAACTTTCTCCCCCAGAAAGTTTTATATTAGCAGTTAACCAGAGTGCAATACAATTTTTATTAAGCACACTGTTTTTGCAGTATAGCAAGGTGAGCTGTTTGAACCAGAGAGGTAACACTACTCTGCTTTTCATTGTTTCCAATGAATTGGAAACTTAGGTGCTGATTTCCCTTAACTGCACTGTATATAAATGCTTTTCCAAAGTTTAGTGAAGTTACTGCATCCTTCTTAATGCAAGATTGCATCCTGACAGCTCTGGGCAGCATGGCCAGAGAGGTGGATTCCTGCCTCCTCAGGCCAGAGAAACAGTGTCCCAGAGCACCTGAAAAAACAGTATAGTCGAGGAAAAGGGGAAGGGGAAGCACATCATGGCCTCCCTCCTTTTCCTTGCACTCTGTTATCAGAAAGTACTTTGACATTTCATCTCTTTCACACTGCTTTACCAGAATCTTCTTTAATGAAAAAAAATCCAAAGAAGCCAAAACAATTATAAAAAAAAACCACAAAGGAAAAGCTTACAAAATAGATACTTGGCCATGAGATTTGGGAAGACATTCTGTAATTCTGAATCTTGGTTAGAGGCAGACACTCCCCAAAATGTCAGACTCCCAATCAAAAAGAGCAATAGGACCTAAATATTAGTTTGTTCTAGAATTCTTAATCTGATGAACAAGAGATTTTTTTTTTACCACAAGTCCCTAAAAAATAACAATTGCTTCTGGTTAGACTTTGTTTTGGTATGGATATCATAAAAGAATCAAATAACTGCTTATACTGATCATTAGTGGAATTATTTAAGATTAAAGTCTTTAATTATTTAGTGTAACAGGAGAAAGAGAGAAATTTGCTGAAGCACAGGTATATAAGATACTAAATAGGAATTTTTCCGATTTAAAAAATTAAAAGTGATTTATTCATGGAAGTAAGACAACTGTTATTTCCCTTCTGTGCCTACTCCTGCAGTACCTTACATGACACAATTGTTTCTGATGAGTTTGGATAGCCCTTATCCAAACTGGGTCATTTACATCCCATTCAAGGGGAAAAATCCATAAGGATGACCTCTGAAGATAAGAATTGCAAGAATATTGGGAATAAGAATTTTGTGAGGACAAAAGTTTTGACCAGACATGAAAGGTATGCTTTGGAAATCCAAAAATGAAAGTACAAAATTAATTGGAAAACATTAATGTGTAGTATTTACAAAAAGAAATGGAAAAATATTGCTTATTTCTATAATTAAAAACTAACACATGAAGCAAGTGCTGCTGCTATGTATAAGGATGGTACGGGCTAAAGATAACTGATATATGAGCAAACAGTAACAAATATGTTGTTCTCTGTACTACATACACATTCTTATAGAAAGTGCAGTAAGGGCAAGACTATTAATATGAAAGAATGCACAGATATAGAAACTGCATATTCAACAGGGAAACAGTTGATCCCAGGCTGGTGGCAAAGTTATTTAAAAAGCTATCCCTTCCAGTCTTAAATGGTTCCATGAGATTTGAGAATAGGTTACTACATTTTCTATATAAAAAGGGGGTAGTGGTGTGATTCAGACAACTGATCTGTTAGTTTGATCTCAGCTCATTAAGCACCATGTAAAAACAACATAGTACATTTTTCTGAAGGAAAAGGCATAGAAAGAGATGGCAAGTGGAGTTGTCCTCCATCTATCTTCTGACTTTTCTGGCTAAGTATTTTCACTAATGATGTTGGCTCCGTAATCTGGTGCTCTGATGAAATTTGTTGCATACACTTTGCAGTAATTAACAAATCATAGGAGATGTTGAATAATAGATAAGAGAGAGGAAAAACTGGATTAGCATGGGGCTCTAAGTACTAGCAATGAGATTAGATTAAATTAAATCACAGAAAACAGCAGGTCATACTTTTGTGTCATACATTACCACATGTTCTTCAGTGATGAAATGACAGAATATCCTGTGTTAACTAGTTAGTCCTAGCCTGTCTAATACAAGCAACATGATATGGTCTTCAAAAGGGAAAATACTTTTTAGGATCGTATCAGAAAAGATATCTCCAGCAGTCAATGTATTGAGGAAGAATGATCTTTAATATATAAGGCAAAGTTTGGACTTGAGTTTTTGGAAGGAGGTATCTTATAAAGTATCTCTAACCAGCTACCAAGGTGAAGAAGAGGATTTTCTTTTTTCTTAATATTGGAAGATGTGCAAGGAAATTATTGGGTCATGTTGAAAGTTGATCAAAATATGTGAGTATGTGCCGTGTCTAATGGCATTGGGAGTTTATAGCCCTGTTGTGCAGCAGAGCCTCCAGGAATCACCGTCAACAGTATTAAAAAA